>PVLC010005965.1:0-72499 GCA_004027655.1 Graphiurus murinus
GTTATTTGCTCTCTTAGTTGAGATTTTCTTGAGTTCTTTGTATATCCTAGTTATTAAACCTCTATCTGAAGTGTAACTGGCAAAAATTTTCTCCCACTCTGTAGGTTCTCTGTTGAGGTTCTTGATAGTTTCCTTTGCTTTGCAGAAGCTCTTCAGTTTCATGCAATCCCATGCATTGATCTTCCTTTGAGCTGCCTGTAGAAAAAATTATTTTGTTCTAATTGTAGTACTTTCTGTCTGAATGATTCTCTGAGAAATGAGGAAGCTTTTCACTGGAGAACTTTTTGCCACATATAAGGGGATAAGTGAATATTCCTACTTTCTTATTTAGAATCTATTACATGGATTTCCAAGATAACCTATAAAATAATGATAGCATCCATGACAATAGTAATAGTATAATACCAGATTGACAGTCAGTGAAAACATATGAAGCTAACCTGTCTACACGATTTTTCTCCATTTTGTTCACCTGCTGTCCTGACCTACAGTAGTTACATTAAATTGGGCTTTTGGAGAAAGGAATTCTCAAGTAGTAAAGTCCCTAATTTAATTGCTCAAATGTAGTTAACATGGAAAATTTTAACAGAATCCTTCTGCCTTACTCCTTCATTGAATCCATGAAGAATTCTAAGGGAAGCATGATAGCCCAGAAAAAAGCTTCAGAAATGTTTAAAGTTTAAAAATCAGCACCTTGTGTTATAGGTGATGATCACAAATTTTTGAAATTGGTATTATAAACTTCAGTAGACTGTGATACTTCAGAATAACACCTGTAGTTTATATCTATACAGCATATCAACAAACCATTTACCTATTTGTTTAGTCAAAAAATACTTACTGGATTCTTACTATGCAGAAAACTTGATCAACATTAGGGAATGAGAGAACAATTCCTGCTCTTGATTAGCTAAAAGATTGGCAAGAAAACAATGATATAAAGAGTTTTTTGCTATACTCTGTAGTAAATGATGCAATAATATATGGACAAAATTCTATGAAATCAAAGGTGAATAATTCAGCCTGAGGGTAGGACCCACAGAGGAGGTGATATCAGTTATCTGAAAAGAGTAGTATTTAAGATCATCATAGGACATGTAAGTTACTTCTTTGGTAGTAGCAGGAGTAGAAGTAGCAAGAATATGAAGAATAGCTATTTACTATGACCAGTTATTAAAGGCCAAACAAAACACTGAACACTTGGCATGGACTATGCTATATCCACCAGCCCAAATGATAGATATTGCTATTACCATTTTCCTGAGAAGAAGACTGAAACTTTAGAAAGTGAAATAATCTGACCAGGATTACACAGGTAGGAAAGAAGGAATCTGAAAAATAAATGAATGAAATCACACAATGTTTATAAATCTGAAGTTGAAGTGTCTTACCATCAAATTATAATATTCTAAGAGAGGTCATAGGAGCAGTGTAACATTATCCAAATAACTATGGTGGCATAAGCAATTTCAGCTTTTCCTTGGAAGAAATTAGTTGTTCATTCTGTTCTTCTTTCAGGAAAGTTAGCCTTTAGTATTTCAAAGCATTTATTTCTATAAATTACACTAATGTCTCCTCAGGACCTAGTCAGCAGAGTGGTATGGACACATCTTTACTTGCACTGGCTCGAATCAAAATAGACTTTGTTCTCTTGCACCTGAATATCTCTTTTTTACTTCAAAAATGGCATTTTAAATGTAAATAACCCTTTTGTTTTGCATGTAGGCTATTTATGTGAACATTATAAAATGGTCACTTCATATTTCTTTAGACAATATCTTTCCTGGTGGTCTGATATTTTTCCAACCTGTATTTCATTAAATGTTTGGTAACTTCCCATGTACCTCATTCAATAAACATCTGTTGAAATTTTACATTCAGTCACATCTTATAATTCTCTTTAAACCTTAAACTAACTTTCTGAGGTGAATGTTATGCAGATTGAGAGATGTGGGCTTAGACAATTTGCTGTAGGGTTCAAGATCACACTTGTCCAAGGTCATAGAGTCAGAACAGCAGCGCAGCAAAGATTGGAATTCAAATATTTTGATACCTTGTTCCTTGTTTGTTCCACAACACCAGAGGACTTCAAACTTTTATTAATGAAATAAGACTATCCCTTCCATAACACGGCCAAGATAAAACTGGAACACACTCAACACTTACGACAATCAATATCTGAATTAAATTCTTTGTATATTCTAGGTATTAGTCCTCTATCAGAAGAGTAGCTAGTAAAGATCTCCCATTCTTTAGGTTACCTTTAGACTCTTGATGGTTTCTTTTGCTGCACAGAAGCTTTTTTAATTTAATGCTATCCCATTTATTAATTATTGTTTTAATTTCCTGAGCTTTGGGGGTCTTAATGAAGAAGTTTCTATCAGTGCCTTTATATTGAAGAGTTGGTCCTATGGCCTCTCATAGTAATTGCAGAATCTCCAGTCTAATTTCCAGGTCTTTGATCCATCTTGAATTGACTTGTGCAGGGTGAGAGGTTGGGTTTAATTCCATTCTTCTACAAACGAATAACCAGTTTTGCTAATGCCATTTGTAGGAAGGCTATTTTTTTCCAGTGTATGTTTATGAATAAAAATTATTGATACAGCAAGTAAGTGTTCTAGGAGTGAAGTTGTTGTGAGTTGTGGTATTTTGGAATTGGGTTTGACAACATGGGTAGAACAAGAGCAAAATAAAGCTTGTTTGGAGGAATAACATCAGCAAATATATTGAGTGGTGGCTAAGCATGTGATTTTAGGGCAAATAAAAAGTTCCTGATGTAAATCATTGTAATTATCTCATAAATATGTTTTTTCAATGCTTTTAACATTGATTTGAATATATTCTGGACTGGGACGATCAAACGCTACTTAAATAGAGGCTAGAAGGACAATCTGGGGACACTTTTAAACTACGTGAATGTGCAGGAAAACCAGAATGGTGGCTACTTCATTTGACAGACAGTTGACTGTGCATATATTAAAAAACACAGGGTTATGGACTGAATGCCGGTTAAACAAGGTATATTTGATGGCACATATACACCATAAAATATAATCTTTGTTTTTAATTTTATCTTGGTGAATACAAGCATATTACATATTCCACTTGCAATCATTTTTCTCAGCAGTTTATCCATTGACATGCACACACACGCATGTGAGCAGATGTTTTCTAGTACCTTTGGCGGAAGAATTTAGTGCCTTGTACACATCACACCTGCCATGTCATGCTTATTGATTGAACGATTCAGCTCACTGAAAGGTACTGGGTGAGATATTAATTTTAAAATGAAAGCCTTCACATCTGCTAATGCCTGTCAGTCTCTGGAGTGAATGTGCCATTTGAACCAATGGAAGTGGGCAGAAGCAGCCTTCATGGGTAGGGCTGACAAGTTATTTTGAGTCTGTTGAATTACCTTTATTGTTGCCCTACACTTATAGGCAGACCTCTCCTTCCATTAAACTCCAGTGCTCATGGTTCTCCTGCAAATAGCTCTAGTGGTTGGAACCCATCTTCCTGGGTTTTCACATAAATGGAATATTTGTGGTAGTTGAGTGATAAATGGCGAGATAATGGTGTTTTACAGGCAGTGAAATGACAAGGTCAGTTTTAATTAAGCTGAGATCAACCTCAGTCTGTATTGCACACTTCTGATTAGGTTATTTCAAATTAACATAAGTTTTTGGAGACTTCGCTGAAGTCAGTGGTGTTAAACACCAGCTGTGCTGGCAGAGAAGCGTGGGATATGAGAAGGAGATAGCATTCACATTGAAATTAGCACTTGGCACAATATAATTCTCTGATTGCAAACTATGTGGAGTTGCCTGTGCTAATTGGTTGATTTTATTTGAAGCAGATGTTGTTAGCTTTCCCACTAATGATCTGGAGAGAAATTCTTTTGAAAGACATGCCATGTTAGGATCTCTGCAGTATAATAAGCTAATTACAACTTTAAGTACTTGCAGTAATTAGCACAATGTGTATAAAGTGTTCCTGATCTTTTCACCCTGCCGCATTATTGTCAGGGCAGCTTGAAAAACAAAAAGGAATGCTAGCTGGATTGAGTCTCACTGGTCTAGCCTCTTCGTTTCCCAGACTTCTGCACTAAAGAGATAATGAACTCGACTTAAATCCTTCTCTTTCAAGTGTGCCAAAAAGGTTTAGAATCAACCCCCATGCCACAACGCCCAAAAAATGGAGAGTGAAATTTGTCAAACTAAATATTACCTTGAAAACATATGCCTTTAAGGTCTGTGAGGTCTTCCAACATTAGCAAACTCAAGTATTTGGGGACATCATTAGAATATTTAACTCATGTTCATTTTTCATTGTTTAACAATTCAGTATAGAGATTAAATCTGCATTTTATTTGGGAATATTGCCCTACCACACTTCCAAGTCAAAGCTCTACCATCCCCACATAGAAAGCATTAAGTGCTTGATTCATGCATACATACATACACACATACATACATACATACTGGAAATTGAACCCAGAGGCTATATTATATATCTGAGCTACAACCCAGCCCTATTTTATTTTATTTTTTATTTTGAAACAGGTTCTCCCTAAGTCATTGAAGACTGTCCTGAACCTGTGAGAGAAAAATGGGAAAATGAATTGGAAAAGAATTGATAGAGACATCCTTACTGGCATTTATTATTTTTGTGTTCTTGATGATTGCCATTCTAACTGGAGTTAGATGGAATCTCAGTGTGCTTTTGATTTGCATTTCCCTGATTGCTAAAAATGTTGAGAGAAATTCGGAAATAAGGGTAACATCAAGTAGAAGAGCAGAGACTCCAATGTAGTGATTGCAGGGAGTTTAGAGAAAGGAGAAGGGGGGATGAAGACTTAGAGTGTTAACAGTTGAAATAATGCTATGTATGTATACAAAATTACCAATACCAATCTAAATGACATGTTGGGGAGGGAGAGCATGGGACTCAGAGGGAGGGCTCCAAGAGTTGTGTGCATGTGTGTTTCTATCACTCTACATCTCTATATATGTATAATTACAATTAACCAAATAAATAAATTAAAGAATCGATAGAAACAGATTCTTAATGGCATAGCAAGCAAAGTTTACAAGATAGTGCTATTAGAGGAGTGAATTTGACATTTGAGGCTAGTGACTAAAATTCTAGTGTCTCTAAGACACTAAGATTGATAGGTAGAAAATAATTTGAAGTAAATTTAAAGTATAAAATAATGTAAAATGCCACCATTTCAATAACTCTTTGTGGCCTTTTAAAAGAAGTTTAGAGTTTAGATTTTTAAGATGTAATATATGAAATGGATATTTAAAATGCAGTCTTTCATAATGGAGACTTCTACTGGAACAGGTGAATGTATCTAGCTTTTATATTTTCTCAAGTCTCCTACTTTGCTTTCAAGATACTTCTGGGAGAGGCAGAGACTGAATAAGCTCTCTATTTTAAAGAACCTTTGAAGAAGTTGACTGGTTCATGGCCCCTGGACATAATTTCTGGAAAGTAAGCAATTTATCTCATATTCTAAATTTGCTGCAGAATCAGGGTAGAAAATTCCCTTAGTCATGTCTTCTTACTTTTGGAATCCAAAGCTGATATCTCTATGGTTGCTGAATTTATATTTACTTCCAGTGATGCAGAATTTCACAAGATAAATAGCCAAGCACCTGATAACGTCAACAGGTTTTATCCTAAAGGGAGAAGGAGAGAAGCACAAAGATCACAGCCATTTTAATAGAGAGGTCTGATGAGATTTTTCTTCTGAAATTATTAAAAGGAAGGAAGGTAGCAGGTTTAAGGGGATCCCAATATCTTAAACATTCTTCATAAATATAAACAAAACATTTTATGGTTAAGGAATTTTATTGAAATTAGTAATGAAAAGCTAAACAGAAAATACTTTGCACTTCATTTTTTCCTGATTCCACAGTACCACGGTGCTCAATGGAACCCAATAAGAGAAATATGTGTGCTCATGTGAAACATTCAAGGACAGAGTTTAGCCTTAATGCTGATGTTTTACACCTGGCACAGTATCTGGCATGTCTCAGGCACTAGATAAATGGTGACTGGATAAATGTTTTTTTAGCAAATAGTTAACTCAATGCCTTGAGGTTTGATGTGATCCCACACCCCTGGAAGTATTGTCATTAATTGAAATTATTCAAAATGCTATATATCCTTACTTGTCTAAATGGTCTCAAGATACAGGTACCTTAGTGCAAAAGGTTAAAGGCACACACTGGACATTTGAAATTTTGACATCTAGCATCCTTACTGATAGAATTTAGAAGTTTTGCCTGACTATCAAGTGGATCCACCTACCTAGTTGTGGCGCATTTGTTAGAGTAACACAAACTTGTTTGACAATAAACCAATGTAAATCCATTGTTTTGTCAGTAGGGGTAATTTGTTATCTTATTTTTGTTTACTTAAACACAAAGTTTCTATTACTTATTTCTAATATAATACCATGGCCATGGAAATATAAACCAGATTTCCAAATAGTATGTTTTTGCTCTCACTACAAATAATCTATATTTTCATAAATTTGAGAAAACTAGAAGTTGTCAAAGCATTGATAGGTGCTCAAAATAAAATAAAATATACATGCATGAAGGTTATTCAATACTATGTTAGATATAGATGTACACAATATAATATAT
This sequence comes from Graphiurus murinus, assembly GCA_004027655.1. Lineage (NCBI taxonomy): Eukaryota > Metazoa > Chordata > Mammalia > Rodentia > Gliridae > Graphiurus > Graphiurus murinus. Next base: position 6,660 of record PVLC010005965.1, read on the forward strand.
AATGTATAATATATTACATATAATATAATATAATATATAGCATAATATATAATATATAATGCCACATTATATATTATGCTATAAGTTATCTAGCATATATGTTAATATATGTATCAATGCATCTCTCCATGTATGTATATGCGTCTATATATGTATGTATGTATCTATCATCTTTAAGGAGAAGTCACTATTGAAAAGTCCATAACTAAATGATTAATTTCTAAATTTTATTATGTTCTGATAATACTTATTTGGAGTTAATGGCTAATCCATGATTTTTTTCTTGTACTTTTTCACAGAAAGAAAATAGACATACAGAAGAGCAAACAAACTTTTTAAACCTTTCAGTTTTCTAGGACTAGGGGATTTTCCTAAAGAGAAGGTCCCAACTTTCAGGAAAAGCAACAGATTGAGAACCTTTCATAATGTCTGTGCACACTGCCAGTCTTCTGTGTTCCAACATAGCACTCCACTGTCCCCTCAGGACTTAATGATGCATGCAACTCCATGGACATACTCCTGAGATGCTCATAGAAATGATCATTTCTTCTACTTATAAATGGACAAAGTGGGGACAAGAGACTCTTATGTAATTGTTGGGAGAAAATTAATAAATAAATAAATACATAAATAAATGCTTTTACTGTTAAAAAAAAACCCAAGACTAACTCTAGATTTTACCATCAAAGAATGGACGTTTGATCTTAAGAGGACAGAGCAATTACATGAGAAAGTCTCTTTCATATAATATTTTTTAAAAGTCAATCATATTTCTTTATTTTTGTAATGTCGTCAATTGCCAAGACAGGGCGAAATAATATCATTTTGAAGAAGGATTTTTTTTCCTCATTTCCCAATACATTTTTCTTTTATGCCACAAAAAGCTTGAAAAATAAACTCCCTGAGGCACCAGAAGCAGGAGCAAGCGGGGTGGTTTGGCTGCAGACCAGAGCAGCACAATGGGTTTCTGCTTCCTTTCTGTTCATCGCTTCCCCCTTCCCTCCAAAGTGCACACAAAGCTCTGCATGACTTTTTGGTTCCAGGCTCCAGTTTTGCAATTTTTTTCCACTGTGTTGTTGGGAAAAAATTGAAATGCAAAATTATATCCCCTGAAACAATCATTGTTTGGAGAGCATAGGAAGAAGGAGGGTACAGGGATGAGTTTTTTTTTTTTTAAAGGCTGCTATGTGCCACAATACTCATCCCTTGCTGTTCCATGAACCTCTCAGCTTTTTTTTATAACTCTTATTTAATTTTGCAAAAAAGTAGCTTAACCACTGAGAAAATTGTACAGAGGAAAGAAAATTTCTTCCTGATGAGGGATTATGCTCAGCAGAGATGCAATAGTAGACTGTGTTGATTGTTTCTGTCTGCTATTCCACTCCTCTGGGCATATTCCATTTCACATCTATACCCAGTAAGTCATTGGGTTGAGAGTTAGGCAGACCCAGAAGTAAGTGGAGAAGGGGTGATTTCAGCTGTAGTCATAGCAGGTAATGGAGTTGGGAATGAAGGTTTCAATATTGCTTCAAGAAAGTTGAAAATGACTAACGCGATGACTAACAGTAACATCTAAAACAAAAGTATAGCTCTGCACTCCAGTAAGAATGAGTGACCTTCTTGCTTGGAAGAGGAGGCAAGAGGGTGGAGCAATCTTTGGGAGGATGATTTCAGAACAAATAGACCTATAATGTTGGTATTTAAATTCAATTTATTCATTGCTTCAGCAGATAAAGTCTTAATACATGTGTCATCTGTGGGCAGAGGCTGAAGAATTATAAGCATTAATTTGTTTTAAATAATTTGAAAAAGAACAGTTTTATTTAATACTATAGTCATCTAAGTAAAAATTTAGAAGAAATCCCTTTATCTCTTATAAAATAATCTCTGCCTACGGGTCTTCTTTTTGTAATAGACTTTATTTGGGGTGGGGGGAGTTTTAGGCTCATAACAAAATTAAGTGGAAGGTACAGAGGTTTCCTACTGAACTCCTGGCCCCACACACAGAGCCTCCCCACTATCAAAATCTCCTGCCAGAGTGGTACATTTATTACATTTGACAAACCTATATTGACACGTCATTAGAACCCGGAGCCCACAATTTATATTAGGTTTCATTCCTGATGTATATTCTATGAGTTTGGACAAATGTTTGATGACGTGTGTCCACCATTATAGCAACATCCAGGGTAGTTTTACTGATCTAAAAATCCTCTGTGCTCTGCTTATTTATCCCTTCTTCTGCCTAATCCCCACAGTTCTTTCTAAAAATGCTTAGATTTAAAAATGACAAATAATGTGTGTGTAAAAAGAATCATGCCCAATCGTTGCTTCAGCATTGACTGTACTTCTTCAAATGCTTGAACCAAGAAAACTGTGGCCTTTAGGTCTGAATATGCTTCCTACTTGCTCAGCCCCACACAAGTGCCTGATCCCATGGTATGGGTTTGCATTGTGGATTTCCTATGAACTAGGTCAATTTGGGATGTTAACCCCTTATAGGCCTACATCTGTCTGTGATTCTGTTTAATGTCAGACCTCAAAGAGATGAAATAGGCTTCATATTATTTGAATGTATCCATGTTTTGCTTTGTTTGCTGAAAACTTACTTCAGTGAAATGATATCAAATGTTAAGTATGATAAAACTTAACATTTTAGGACTATCAGCTTAGAGTAGGGATTCTTATTGGAGACTTAAGGATGAGAATCTCTAGTAAGAGTTGAAAATTTATCAATATTATGCATATTTTTATTGGGAAAGTATCATAACTTTTATCCTAGGATTTATGAATTATGAAGCATAGTATTTGATTCTGGTAATAACTCTGAAATAAAGGTAAATTATCATTAGTAGTTTGTATTAGTAGTATTTTGGAAGTTTGCTCACAAGTTTGAAGCCCAAGTATTCAATCCAGGAATCTTTCTTTATGTGGTCAAATTATTAGTTTATTGGCTTTAAAACAAGGTACTTATAGCTGGATGTGGTGGTGCATGCCTATAATCCCAGTACCTGGGGTGCTGAGAAAGGAGGATAACAAATTCAAAGCCAGCCTGGGAAACTTAGCAAGACCCTGTTTGAAAAAATAAAATAAAATATGGCTGGGGACATAGCTTAGAGGTAGAACTGCCCTTGAGTTCAATTCCCAGTAACACCCCCACCCCCACACACTAGGGTAGTTATAATACATGCAGATACTTTTGACCAGATATGGCTCTTAATCTCCTACTCTACAAATATAGGCTAGACTCAATGATTTGTCTTTAAAGCATAGATTAGATAAAGGGAAAAATAATAACTTTTCAGTGGAGAAACCTGGCTGCCACGACATTAACTAGATGATACAGGCTAATACTATTGGTGATTTCATGGAAGTATCAAGTATCCCCTAATATGATGTGATGAGGAGGCATATAGCTTTTGTGATATTCTTCCCCCCAAACCTTAACCCCAGTCCAATAATGAGAGAAACATCAGGCCTCTCTAGCCTAGGACGTTTCTACAGTATACCAAGTTAGTATTTCTCAAAACTGTCAAGACCACGAAAAACAGAGAAAGGCTGTCAGAGATCAGAAGAGACTGGAGAGATGTGGCATCTAAATTCAATGCAATTTCCTGAATTGAATTCTGGTACATATTCAAAGTTCTTAGGAGAGTGTCTGGTACATAGTAAGAACTTAGTGAGCAATAGTAGTGATGACAACGACGACGACAATGATGATAAAGACGACATATTTAAATTAGGTTCTATATATATAATACTTATCACAAACATCTAACTACTTAACCCTACTTCTTTTTATATGGTGATGAATGAAACAGAAACCATGTTTCATTTATCTTTATGTCCCCATGCCTAATATAGTATATATTCAATAATTTTTTATCAAATGTACGCTAGATTTCCTGGATTATCGCTTGTCTTATTTAGGACTTGGGTGTAAACATGCCTACTGCCAAATTACAGGCTTTAGGTGGGAATAATTAGCAATTAAACAGAACTTTCTGATGTTCAGTTATGAATGTAAAGACGTACGTGTATCTGAACTCCGTACTCTCCTCAGCTGCTATTGCAACTCACCAGTATATATATTTTGATAAGTATATTTAAATTTATATGAAATGATAAAATTCTAGAGTAAGTATTGCTGAGGACAAGCGCTTGAATCCTCAGAAGGTAGAGATTATAGCAAAACATGGCAATGTAAGAGAACGTGGAACAATCCACTTATGTGGAACATTCAATGCTCCTATCTTCCCTGCAGAGAATGAGAAAATTAAATTAAAAATCCTAACCACAGTTTGTATTCTTAGGAATTCCAGAAGTGCAGAATTTTGTTTTAGATTTATTATGGTGTTATTTTATTACTAAAAGGGAACTTAAATATTTTAACACATTTACTAGCATGTGCAAGGACTTGTTTTTTTAAAAAAATATGTTGAGAAATGAGTTGTAGTGGAGTTGATAGTAAAGGGTGGAACTGAGTTTGGCTCTGGGATGAACATGACATTGTAACTATAAGATGTACTGCAAGTCAGGCATGGCGGTGCACACCTATAATCCTAGTACTTGAGAGGCTGAGACAAGAGGATCACAGGTTCAAGGACAGCATCAGCATCTTAGTGAGACCTTCCACAATTTAGTGAGACTCTGTTTCAAAGTAAAAAAACAAACAAACTGGGAGAGGGGTATAGCTTGGAGTTAGAACACCCCTGGGTTCAATTCCTAGTATCAAACAACAACAATAACAACAACAATGTATTGCAAAGACAGCGACAAAAACGGGCAAGGGGGGGAGGAGGAAGAGGAGGATGATTTTATTTGGGACTTTTGTTCACTTTTGACAATACCAAGTTGCATTCTTTGAGTTGTCTTTTCACCTGTATCCAGAGGGAAAACTTTTTTTTTTTTTTTTGCGGTACTGGGGATTGAACTCAGGGGCATTCTACCTCCGCGCTATACCCCCAATCCTATTTTTTTTATTCTTTATTTTGAAACAGGGTCTCACTAAGTTTTGGAGTGCCTCACTAAGTAGCTGAGACTGGCCACGAACCCAGATCCTCCGGTCTCAGCCTCCCAAATGCTGGGATTACAAGCATGCGCCACCACGCCTGGCTTCAGAGGGAAAACTTTTTAATCGCGATATATTTATCAAATTTAACAAATCTAGCCGGGCGTGGTGGCGCACGCTTGTAATCCCAGCATTCGGGAGGCTGAGACCGGAGGATCCGGGTTCGCGGCCAGCCTCAGCTACCTAGTGAGGCACTCCGCAACTTAGTGAGACTTGGTTTCAAAATAAAGAATAATAAAAAATTGGGCTGGGGGTATAGCTCGGAGGTAGAATGCCCCTGAGTTCAATCTCCAGTACCGCAAAAAAAAAAAAAAAAAAAAAATTTAACAAATCTTCCAGATTCTTCTTTCAGTAACTAGAATGTGCATTATGAATAGGGAGGGTGTTCAAAATAATTAAAGCTACCTGACCAGAGGACTCTGTCATATGTTTGATAACCTAACCTCCACCCACACTCTCTTTTCTTTTGGAACAAGCCAAAAGTGGAGTTCGCATTCTTGCCATATATTTGGAAGTCCAGATTCTACACATATAATTAAGGCTCCTGAATTATAGTGTTTTACTGCCCCGGCCGGCGGGGTTTGAGGACGTGAGACCGAGGGGGCTTAACCTGAAGGAATGAAGCAAACAAGCGACGCGAAGAATGGAGGCAAGACAGGATTCTGATCAAGCCTCAATTTTTATTAAAGAAAGGCTGCTTAAGTAGCTAGAGGTGAGGGGTGGGGTCAGGGAGGTCAGGTAAGCTTATGTGGGCTTGTAGGATTGGCCAAGACTGACTGTGTCCTTATCAGGTAAAGGCCTCAGCGGGATAACAGATAGAACCGGTTTCTGCATAGTCATTGTGGCTGTTGAGGGGAATTCCCCCAAAGTGTGAATTCCGGCTCTGACCAGCCTTTCGGCCCCCGACATTTTACCTGTTTAAATAAAATGTATTTAAGAGTAACTCTTGTATGCACTGTTGCCATTTTATCCGGGGCCATGAATTACCACATGGTTTGAAAGAGAGGGTTGGGAACATCATCCTAATTTGGGGAACTGAGCTACTTGGCAGTAGTTGATATGGCCAATTCTTGAACCCTGCCTTTCAGATTGAATTGCCCAGGGTTGGAATTGACTAGATTTGGCTCATGGAATTCCAGATGCTCTGGTAATTACAGTGCAAGACTAAATTTTCTGTTCTCATTTGTCCTTTTAAAACACTTTCATTCCTCATTTGGTCTCTTTCACCCAGTGTTTAGGGGTTATAACTTTTCTGTGGAAAATTTAGTTTTTAATGGAAGATAATGTAGCTCCTGCAACCATGGTACTAGTTAATCATAAGTTCATAAAGAAGCTAACATACTAGGTCAGAGAGCCAGCATTAAAATGTGATGCGTTTGGGGGAAATAAATTAAAAAGGTCTGGTAGAAAGCTTGCACTCTCGAGCTTTTTCCCTGCCATCTGTCATCCAAGGCATAAACCTGTGCCCTCATGTGTACCCAATTGCAATGTATCTCTTCTATCTAAAGCCAGATAATTACAAGGTTCCATAGTCCCTTGGCAGATTGAATAAAGGGTTACTTGAATTCCTTTTTGTAGGCTCTAGATATATATTATGTTATATAAAGACACTATACACACTTCTGTAGTAAGGCTGACTATACACATTATATAAATTGATATCCATTTAGTCAATAGTAACCCAAGATTTGTTCAAGAGGACATAGCATGTTGTTATCGTTAGGATGTGAGATGACTATGAATGTGTCTATTGCCACCTTCATTAAGAAGTATCATTAGCTGGGTGTGGTGGTGCATGTAATCCCAGTACTTGGGAGATTGAGACAGGAGGATCACAAGTTCACAGCCAGCCTCAGCAACTTCACGAGGCCCTCTGGAACTTAGTAAGACCCTGTTTCAAAATTAAAAAAAAAAATAGGGCTGGGGTGTAGCTCAGAGGGAGAATGCTTCTGGGTCCAATCCCCAGTACCAAAAATAAAAGTATCATTTACACGTCAAGTAGTAGATATTCATTCATCAGATGCTTCTGGCCCATAATGTCATATAATCATCCAAACAACTAGTCAGAAGGAAGACCAATAAGTCATTGCCATTATTTATAAGCAAAAGAGAAATATGTTGTAGAGAAGTGATACATGTAGTGGCAAATAAAGAAAATGGTTTCTTTAGTTAAGGGGCGTTTTATATCTCAGTTCTAATTGAACTGGAAAGAAATAGATTAAGAAACAGTTTGGATTTCAAAAGAGAAAAGGCTTTGTGAGCAGGGACGATTTTTTTTCTCTCAAAAACTTTATACTGAGCAAAAGAATCTAGACCAAATCACAAAAAAGAATCCAGTGAGAGAGAGAGAGAGAGAGAGAGAGAGAGAGAGAGAGAGAGAGAGAGAGAGAGAGAGAGGAAAAATTGCTTAGGTAGTTTCTGTGGTGGAGGCTTGGAAGATGAAGATCAGGATATTTCACAAGAAATGTGAAGTTAACTGAGGTAGAACAATACATTTTTTAGGTACGGCCAAGAACAATATCTTAGCTGCATTTAGACTGTTTTGTACGAGTAATTCAAGATCGATTTAAAAAAATTATAATAATACCTTCATTTAAGCAGTTAAATAATTTTAAATAAGATGATAGAGAGCAGTAAATCTACTCAAATGACATGAGAAACAAGGAGTGTGGGTGTTTGAAAAATTCTAGTTTATGGCAGCAATAGAGAACAATAAAAATTGTTTAAAGGCTGGCAAATGCAAGGAATGGCAAAGATGAATTCCTTTTATGTTTCTTCAGGAAGAGAGGATGTGGAATGACAGAATTGCTGGCTTCATGTCTGGAAATGAGTTGAATGAAGACAGGTGAGCATTAGTGAAGTAGTTTTTTTTTTTTTTTAGATTTGCTGAAAAGGTAATGAGATGAATTATTATTACTCTGTAGACTGAATATCTTTGTGTGTGTGTGTGTGGTACTGGCGATTGAACCCAGGGACATTCTATCTCTGAGCTATACCCCCAGACCTATTTTTTATTCTTTATTTTGAAACAGGGTTTCACTAAGTTGCGGAGTGCCTCACTAAGTAGCTGAGGCTGGCCACGAACCTGGATCCTCCTGTCTCAGCCTCCCAAGTACTGGGGTTACAAGCGTGTGCCACCACGCCCAGCTAGACTGAACATCTTTAAAACCTTTAAAAATTTTGGCATCTAATCCCCAGAACCTCCCCCCAATTGATATCAAAATATAACTATTTTAAATATTAATTTTTGATAAATTTTGACAAATGTATATACCCCCATATATCTACCACAATCAAGATATAGAACATTTTCATGACCTAGAAATGTTTCTTTGTTCTATTTTGAGTTAAATTTCCTCTTTTCCCTAGCCCACAGACAAATTATCTGCTTTGTGTCACTATAGATTAGATTTGCCTTTTTGAATGAATTACACATAAATGTAGTCATATAGTGTATACTCTTTTGTATCTGTGCATTTTTTCTCAGCATAAAGTTTTTGAGACTTATTCATGCTGTTGCATATATCAGTAATTTATTCCTTTTATTTCCTAGTAGTATTCCATTGTATAGATATACCATTATTTATTTATCCTTTCACCTATTGATAAATATTTGAGTTGAATTATAATATGAAAAAATCACAATCACTTAATGGCCTTGTGTGTTTAGGTTGTAAGTGTCACAAGTTTTTTCTCCAGTGCTATAGCTTTTTTGTGTGGTACTAAGGATCGAACCCAGGGGCATTCTACCTCTGTTCTATACTCCAGGCCTATTTTATTTTTTATTTTGAAGCAAAGTCTCACTAAGTTGCTGAGAATCTTGCTAAGTTGCTGAGCTGATCTCGAACCTGTGATGCTCCTGTCTCAGCCCCCTAGGTACTGGTATTATAGATGTGTATCACCATGCCCAACTTCTAGTTGTATAGCTTTTGAAAAACTTCTTCCTTAGGTGAGACAGTAATGCTAAAATGGGAGAAACATCCCTTTCTCAGCCATGATAGAACCCTGGAAAGGTATTTTCCTTTGGAGAGTAGTCGTTTGATTATTGATACATCCGGGCATATTTCACAGTGATGAATCTTCCCTCTCCTCACACTCAAGAGTCAAGAGTGGATCCACCTTGAATCTTCACTATGCAAACATGATTGGGATTCTGATTTCCTGGTGATAAAGCCCATGAGAGTGTGGGTTTCTCTTGAGACCTGACTCCAGTATTTTTTTTGCTCTCATACCAGTCCAATACTCAGTTTCCAGCAACTTATTAAAATTCCCAGTGACACTCCTACTGGTTTATGGCTCTAGTGTCTTCTCCTTCAGGTAAGCAGACTTTAATCATGTCTTTCTGTGTGCATCTGTGACTCCATATTTTAAAGTGGCAGTTTTCCCTGTGACTTCAGTTCTCTGATAGGGCCAAGAAAAGACTTGATTTTCTATTTGTCCACATATTTCTTGTTGTAATGATGAGAGTGACAAGTTCTAAGCTCTTTACATGTTGGAGCTGAAACCAGAAGTCTCCTTCACCTTGATTTTTGGAAGAGATTTTTACTGGGTATATAATTCTAGGTTGACTTTTTTTTTAGTACTTTAAAGATATAATTCCATTATCTTTAGGTTGTATGGTTTCTAACAAGAAATTTGCAATATTCTTATTTTTGTTTCTCTGTAATTAAAGTACATTTTACCTACTTTCCTGTGGTAGCTGCTTTCACTGTTTTCTCTTTATTGTTCCTTTCCATTATTTTGATTATTATGTGTCTTTGTGTGGTTTTCTTTTTATCTTCATTACAATTTGGCAATATTTTCAGTTTTACATGTTTAGAGTTTCCATAATTTTGGAATTTTTCAGCTATTATTTCTTTGAATATCTCTCTTTCTTTTTATATATCCTTTTTCCTGGAACTCAAACTAATGTTATTGCATTAGGCCACTTAATATTGTATGATTGGTCATAGAGTTTCTTTTTATTTTTTTCAAACATTTTTCTGCTTGCACTTTAGATTGGAGACTTTTTATACTAATGCTCATTGGGATTTGTCCATCAATTCTAACATATTTTTACCTGGTCTAATTACTGTATTTTTGTCTTACTTTGTTGAATGGATTCCTGTATGCTATTTCAAAATCTTTGTAGAATATGGTTATTATAGTGAGATATTTAAAAATCTTTAAGCAAGAGGCAGGTGTGATGGTGCACACTTGTAATCCCAGTACTTGGGAGGCTGAGACAGGAGGATCACGGGTACATGGCCAGTTTTAGCTACTTAGTCTGTCCACCCATCTCCAGTTGTCCACAGCCATTCCTACCACTCTTAAGACCTGGGTTAAATGTAATATGAAGCCAGACATGGTGGCGCATGCTTGCGATCCTAGTGGCCAGCCTCAGCTACTTAGTGAGGCTCTCCATAACTTAGTGAGACTCTGTTTCAAAATAAAGAATAAAAAATGGGGCTGGGAGCGTAGCTCAGAGATAGAATGCTCCTGAGTTCAATCCCCAGTACCGCAAAAAAAAAAAAAAAAATCTTTATGCAAGTAAACACATAAATAAGGAAAACAGAGGAAGTAATATCAAAATAAACATACAACATCTATTCATCTATTTAGATATTTATATACTTAAATATACAATGTCGGGCATGGTGGTGTGTGCCTGTAATCCCAGTACCTGGAATACTGAGACAGGAGTATTGCAGGTTCGCAGCCCCAGCAACTTAGTGAGACCCAGTTTCTAAATAAAAAATATAATAGGGCTGGGGGTATAGCTTGGAGGTTCAATCTATAGTACCAAAAAATGCAATTTTTAACAAGCTTCTTTATGAGTTCTCTATGAAGATGGTAAATTAAAAGCTTGAACTAGAAGGCCAATGGAAGGCAGATAGAGGCAGGAAAATATAGCAGCAGCAAGAGGTAGCCAATTATTTTCCATGTTAGAGAGAAAAGACATCACACAGAAGGTAGAAAAATACCTTGTTAAGGGTCTTATTTATTTTTTATTATGACATTAGTTTCTGCTTCATTACATTTTTTTGAAAAAAATACCTTGTGTTTTATAGCATGTTACATATAGTGATATTCATAATGAGGGAACTTCATCAAGACTAGGTTAGATAGTTTTCATTGTTTCACTTGAGAAGACAGGAAAAAGTGACTTTTTGTTCAGTATCAAAATAGCCAAAGGGCCTAGGTACTTTTATTATAATTTGAGTTTTCTTCTCACCAAAAACATGAGAAGTATGTTGTCTTGGTTTGCTCAGCAGATACATTTCTAATGTAGTTGCTAGGTTATGGTAACAAAAATACTTTTAATGCTCTGTGAGCCTTTCAGGGTTCTACAAATAATGTATTCTAATATCACAAATCCTAGAAGAAGGGCTTTTCATAGCAGTCTCACTTCTATTTGATGTGTGACCTTCTCATCTGTTCTGATATGACATGTATGTTGGTGAGCTATTGGTATGGCTCAGGCATTCACTTATGTACTTCCACACTTCTTGAATTTGACAAACTTTTATCAGGCTGAGACTAAGTTGCCATCCTGTTCAATTACTTTTGCTCTCCCCAACTTCTGTAGCAGTGTGCTGTAATGTGATAGATTAGAGACCCTCATCACTGCGGAGACATTGCCAGCATGTACACACTTAAAACTCCATTGGGAACTGAGTCTTTTGGGGTCACCTCTCAAAGTGACACCTATACTCTGAGGGATTTCTTGAGAGAGTCCTTTTGTTCCAACAAAGTCCTTATTGCTGTTTTTTAATTCAAAGATGTTGGATCTATCTAATCTTTTTCAAAGTTTGAATGACCTATTATTTTTATAGCCATAAGTTCCTCCCAGCCTTACTTAAGAGGAAAGATAGTCTCTGGATGGGAACTATAACCTGTTCAGACCTTTATAAACATTAAAATATTAATTTAATTCTTAGACTCTACTTACATTATTCTAATCTGGGTTTCTCATCTCTGGACCCATGGTCAAGACAAACCCTATCATAGTGAATTAGAGTTTTCTTTGAATTAAGCTTACAGAGTGTTTTGATACAGAAATCTGTTTTAGATTTATTCTTCTATGTCTCAAACTTGATTCCTTCAGTGATTCTTCCACTTTGCACTTATGAATCCTAATGCCTCCTGGGAATAGTGAAATAATATTATTTTGTTACCGGAAAAGAAATGATAAAATAAGTGTTACACTATCTGTTCTGTTCATGCAAGAGATCTTTAGGGTAATGACATTATTGTTTATGTATAGTTATGTAACATACATGTTATTTTATTTAAAATATAATATGCATTTCAGAACATAATATAAATATTTCAGAATAAAGCCAAGCCAAATAAAAACTTCCCTTACAATTTAAAAGTTCTGTTAGGATTGTTTTCATTAGCTGGGGCCATTTTCAACATCATTTATCATGGTGTTATTGTATAGGTATATGTTCCAGTTAAGAAATTAAAGGAGTAATGTAACCATTTTTAAAAATGAAATGTATTCTGATATTGTTTTGGTTAGAATATTGTTCTGGGAAAATATATGGGAAATAGGGAGAAAAATACTCTCAGTTGGCATTTGGGGAAGAAATTAATTCTTTTTCTTCTCTCTATGGGCAAGGAACATGAGATAAAAATAATCAGAAAAAGGTCCTTAGGTATCGAGAATTTATTAGAATCAGAGCACTTACTAATTCAGAGCAAATGAGATCTATAGATCGTTAATTGTAGCTTGGTGTCTTTTATAAGAATGCCCCATGTAGCGAGCACATTGTCCCTTCACTAAATGAGTAGTGATTATCAGGGAGATTACTGTGATTTATAAGCTCATTTTCCTCATTTCACTTTACATGTGCCAGACACTGACTCATACAATAGAAAAACAAAACAAGCCTGATTTTTAGAAATTAAATGCTTTATTGATTATTGCTGTTCACAAAAAAAGTCATAATGTATGGGGGGTTGGAGTATACAGTATATAAATTAAAAATGGGAGGGGGAAACAACCCTAATGCAAGCCTTTAAGGATAAACTCTGCCTTTAGTATGCTGCATTCCTACCAGAATTTAAAGAGTACCACCCAAACGAAGGAGAAATAATATTATTATTGTGGAAGAAGAAATTATTTTCTTGGGAAAAGATTACCCTTTATCCTCATATGCGTCCTTTTCAGATAAGTGTGACTTCTGCAGTAACATGCAGAATTTTATGTCTTCAATCTTTGTGGAGAAAAAGAGCCAATGTGATGTGTAATCAGGGTACTTGATTTCCAACCAACATGCTACTCTTTATTTTTCAATAAATGGTTTATGGTAGTTTCAGATATCAAAAGAATTGTTTAGATCATTAAGTTGTTTATGTATGCAAAGTTAAGTGGAGGGGTTAACACAATTATTCTGATTATTGAGAGGCAGTGAAACATGTTGAGAAGAACTTGGGCTCTGCAGTTGATTACCTAGTTTCTGATCACAGCTCTGCCAATGTGGTATCAGGCAATTTACTTAACCTCTCTGTGCTTGGTTTCTTCAACTATAAAATAGAGATGTTAATATTATCTGGATCATAGGATTAATTGAGTTAACACACATAAATAGAACGGTGCCAAATGCATAATAAGCTCTGAATAAATGTTATATATTACTGCTATTCAGAAAAATAATATATAAGTTCAGATTCAGGGGTTGATTTTCATTGACCCATTGAAGTAAATTACTCTTGGGATTCCAACATTGGAAAAACATTTTGAAATGATTCATTAATTTATGTGTAATGGTGTAATGAGGGGAAATGGGTATGTCAAGAAAGGAATTTATCCCATCATTTTTATTTTTTATTTATTTATTTATTTTTTGGTGGTCCTGGAGTTTGAACTCAGGGGCATTCTACCTTCGAACTATACCCCCAGCCCTATTTTTTATTCTTTATTTTGAAACCAGGTCTCACTAAGTTGCGGAGTGCCTCACTAAGTAGCTGAGGCTGGCCTTGAACCCGATCCTCTGGTCTCAGCCTCCCAAATGCTGGGATTACAAGTGTGCGCCACCACACCCGGCTATCTATCATTTTTAAAGAAACATAGACCCTGAAGTTAACAAATGAGTTCACATTTCAACTCTGTTCCTTGCTGCTATGTAAACTTGAGAACATTTTTTAATCTTATAGAGGCTCATTTTCTTCATCTGTCAAGTGGGGGCAATACTATTTTGAGGATTTGTAAAAATGCGTATAGAATTCTTAGTGTAATGCTTGTGTATGATAAGAACCAAAAAGTAATTTAGTGGTTCTCTTCCACCATCTTTATTACTTGTGATGAGGTAGAATAGAAGGAATAAAATTTAGGTAAGAAAGGAAAAATATAGTTTTAAAATCTGGAGAGTTTTAAGCTAACTCCACCCCTTGGAAGTTCTTAAGAGGCTCCACACCCTAATCCCCTGAATCCCTGCCCCCACCTGAGATTCAGGGCCAAAGTCAGATCCATCTTGAAACCTGAGGAAGAGGAGAATCCAACTTGGAATGCCCACCTATCACCCACCTATACCTGAAAAAGGAGGAGGTCCAGACTGCTTCTGTGCCCACCCCTCTTAAAAGTTTATAAAAAGCCCCTTCCTCCCTTTTCTCTCTCTCTTGCCCTCCTGCTCTGTGACTCAGAAGATCTCAGCTTACCTGTTTTCCCGAGTCCCTTATTTTCCTGAATAAATACCTGCCTTTTTGTTCCTGACTAGCACGTGTTAAAATTCTTTTTATCACGGAGGCCAAGGACCCACAAGTGGGACCGTGTTATCCCACTACACTTGGACTCCCATCTCTTCCAAATCTGTTTCTGTGTTAAAGTAGGGGGGCAAAGGAAAGAGATCTGGGGGAAAGTCAATATACTATTTTTAATAGAATTTATTTTTAGAGAAATTTCAGGTTAATAGCAAAATTGAGTGGAAGGTACATTTTTAATAGAATTTATTTTTAGAGAAATTTCAGGTTAATAGCAAAATTGAGTGGAAGGTACATATATTAACCAAATACCCCATACTCTGTTACATGTACAGCCTCCCTCATTGTCAAAATACCTCACTGGAGTAGTACATTGTTATAATTGAACACATCCTTATTTCACCAAGTCCATAATTTACATTAGGACTTGTTCTTGATGCATATTCCATGGATTTTGGCAATATAATGACATATCTATCATTATAGTATCTATCATACAAGGTAGTTTCACTGCCCTTAAATCCTCTGTGCTCTTCCTATGTTAGTTTTTCTTTTTTCCTTGTTTTGATATATGAGCACTTATGGTATATAAGTGTCAGAGGCATCCCATAGGTGGACCCAGAAAGTAATATCAGAAGGATTTTAGAGATAGTTCTCGATAGAATTACCCAATATATTGGGGCAGGCACTGGGTACAGAGGTAGGTTCACATGATGCAGAGCTGTTGAGTCAGGATGGTGTCTCCCCAGCAGCAAAGGTCCCATGGAGTTCAATATTGAACAAAGTCAGAGATTTGAGTGAGTTGGAGATGTTGCTGGTTTATATCAACAGGAGTGGGGGCTCAGAATGGTGTGTAGATTTGGAAAACCACAGGAAATTCTCAAGTTTGAGGTTCTAATATACTTCTAAGATTATCAAAACAAAATCAACAAGAATTGAATGGCTGGGATTTATCTAGCATCTACTATGTGTTCTATACTGTGCTGTTTTCTACATGATAGGGATTATTATTCTGTATTTTAAAGATGATAAAATTGAAATTTGGAGAAACTAAGAAACTTGTCTAAAGTAATAGATCTAGCAAATGGAACAGAGATACACATTGGTCTAACTTGTGTTTAGGGACCTTGATGCTACATCAAGAATAATAGTAGAGACTTAGTTTCATGAAAATGGACAAAAGTCACATATTACACAGAGGCACACTCTCAGTTAAAGCCAGAGATCTGGAGTAACTTGATCCAGAGTCATAGTGATCCTTTATAACACCTTTAATTTCCACATACAAAGGTCAGGATTTATCTCAAAGCCTGGGGCTGGGTGAACTTTAAGAAAAGGGCAAGTGACCTCAAGGACAGAGGAGGAAGTCTGCAGGGAAGTAACCTCACCTTTCATTACCTTGAGCTCTCCCCACCACTGCAGTAACTTTAAATAGTCCCTGGAGTTTGCAAAGTACAAACCATTAATATGTAGCTCTAAGTGCTTTTGCTGTCAAATTTGTTATCATGAAGTGACCAAGTAATATTTATGGTGAACAACAAAGATTCTTAAGTTAGAGGTGGAGAGGTATATTGGCAGTATTTTACGTGGAAACTCAGAGTTTCTGTTCTCTGAAAGAGTTTCCATGTATTATTTTATTTAATTCAAGTAAAACATGGCAAAACTTCCTGTTTCTAAGGGAACTAGAAAGATGAAGGTATTATCACTAAGTTGGAAACAAGGTGAAAACAGACATGTGTCTATCACTAATTTGTGTCCCCTCACACTTTTCTTTAGGACCACAGAACGGAAACTATAACTTATATATTTAAATTACTGTATGAGCTTTGGATTTTTAAGGATGGTAAAGTCAGGATTTGATTCTATTAAACAGATTATGCTTTGAGGCTGCCTCAAAATCAAAACAATCAACATCACACTTAATTATGTGATTTCTAACATTTAAAAATATGCACCAGGCATGGAGTTTGTTTAATATCAAGGGGAATGGGAAACAGTTTGGAAACAATAGCATGTTCTCTTTTATCATGCAGTAAACTATACGTTTGGTTAAACATTTCTCTTATTTACTCTGGGAGTCTTGCTTGGACCCAGAAACAACATTAGATCAGACAAGTTTCTCATTACATTGTCAACATTTATGGATGGAGATGTAATTAAGTTGAAGTTTTTAATATTTCAAGGACATATTTATCCTCTTTATATAATATAATACTGACACAGTTTGGAAAGAAAGAAGACTTGCTCATTTGTCACTGCATTCAAATTTTTGAGTCCAAAATATTCTTATGATGCTTAGTAGTATCTATTTTTAATTTTTATTTTTTGAAACAGGATTTCATTAAGTTATGGTGTACTGGCCTCAAATCTGTAATCCTCTTGTCTCAGCTTCCGAAGCACTGGGATTATAGGCATGAGCCGTAGCACCCAGCTCATTTGGTAGTATTTAAAGTGTCTCATTGTGTTGCATTAGCCATACAAGCTTAGCTACATATAAAATCTTGTACTGTACTTTTTTTTTGTATTAAGGATTGAACTTAGGTGGCATTCTACCTTTGAGATACATTTCAAGCCCTATTTTATTTTTATTTTGAGACAGAGTCTTACTAAGTTGCTGAGGGTCTTGCTAAATTGCTGAGGCTGGTCTTGAATCTGTGATCCTCCTGACTCAGCCTTCCAAGTACTGAGATTACAGATGTGCACCATCATCTCTGGCCCCCAAACCCTTTTTAAAAATGTATTTTGAGATAGAGTTTCATTAAATTTCCCATGCTGGCCTTTAACTTGTGATCCTCCAGCCTCAGTTTCCAGGCATGTGCCATCATGCTCATTGATCTTTATTTTAATTGGATAATTTTAATTGCATAATTACGAAAATACATTCTCATTATACAACTTCAAACAGAGACATAAAAAAGTGATCTTTTACTTATTCCTCTCACTTGAAGCATCATGACTGTTTTTAGGTCATTGGCCATTACTAGAGTAATGGTTTAATATGCATCCATTTATTTATTTCAATGTAATTCAATATATACATATGTATATATATATATATATATATATATATATGTTTTGTGTGTGTGTGTGTGTGTGTGTGTGTGTGTGTGTGTGTGTGTGGTACTGGGGATTGAACCCAGAGGTATAGAGGTATTTTACCTCTAGGCTACACAACATCCAGTCATATCTTATTTTTTTGGAACAGGGTCTCACTAGGTTGATGAAAGTCTCACTACTTGCTGAGGCTGGTCTTGAACCTGCGATCCTCCTGTCTCAGCCTTCTCAGTACTGGGATTACAAGCATATGCCACTACATCTAGCTTACAAATGTATTTGTATGTATTTATTTATTTTGTGTGTGTGTGGTACTGGGGATTGAACCCAGGAGAGTTCTATCTCTGAGCCACACCCCCAGCCATATTTTATTTTTTAGTTTGAAACAGGGTCTCACTAAGTTGCAGAGTACCTCACTAAGTAGCTGAGGGTGTCCTCAAACCTGCACTCCTCCTGTCTCAGCCTCCCAAGTACTGAAGCATGTGCCATCACGCCTGGCTATAGGTATATTTTTAAATTATGCCACTTGGACAAAAAAATTTTCTTTTCTTAGCAGTATGTCTTTGACATACGTTTCCACTGAAATCTATTTTATTTAAAAATTGCTGCATAGTGTTTCAAAATTTAGATGGATCATAGTATAGCTGGATATTCCTCTATTGAGGAACATTAAGATCATTTCTCATTTTCTATTCTTATGAATAATGCTAACATAAACATCCTTAAATATACATATTTGTTCAAATATGCGAATGCTTTTCTAGAATAAATATATAGATGTGAATTGATGGGATGAAGTATATCTTCATTTTAGCTGATGTTTGTCTTGGTAGGTCTCTTAAATTTTTTCATGGTTATTGGTGTATTCAAGGTTTTTTTTACCTCTTAATTAAATTTTACTAACTTATTATATAATGTAGAAAATCATTCAGATCATCTGGCTTCCAAATTTATTAATTAAAATGATGTATCTTATTTATTTAAAATTTTTGTGGTATCTTAATCACTTATGTGTTATTTCAGGGCCTAAGTGTATGTGTATATATTTGGGTATATGTAATCTTTTTTTCTTAGTTGAAGTTGTTATTAAATAGTTAATTAGCTTTTTTTAAACAATTGTTTTTAGTTTTTTGTGTTTTTATCCATTTTAAACTTTTATTTATATTTAAATTTATGTTTCATTTCTATCAAAGTCATACATACAAATAATGTTAAAAGTCAAGAAGTTCTACAAAGCATGTAATAAGAGGCACTGAACCCTTCTTTCTTATTTGCCGTTCTCCATAGACAACCAGTTTCAAATATTTTAGGTGATCCATTTGGTATTTACCTCTATATCTCTATATAACATGCTTATATGGCTACTTAGTGGCCCAGTGTTAGGTATTCTCAACTGGCTAAAGATCTTGAACAATTTTTCCATATAATTTTTGGCCATTTGTATTTCTTTTGAGAAGTGTCTGTTTAGTTCATTTTCTCATTTATTGATTGGGCTATTTATTATTAATTTTGGGTGTCAGCCAAGATTGTGAACCACAGAAATATTATTCACAGCTGATTATTTTTGTTTTCCTTTCTAGAAAACCTTTTAATTTTGTTTGGAGCTAATAATTATCTTGTTTTCATTTTTGCTTAATTTTCTATGTTCTTATCCCTAATTCAACTCCGAACTCCATTCAAGATCCTCAATGTGTATCAAATACTCAATCATTTTCATCTTCTTGAAACCCCTAATGGAGCCTTATGGCCAGTTTTTGCTGTGCTTGTGCTTAGTTGCTCTGTAAGCTGCCTCAAGCAGTTATCTCAGACTCATTCCACCATCCTCCTTGGAGTTCTATTCTATTTACCCTGTTAGAACCTAGATTCTTGGAACCTCTGCTTCCTCTGTCTTGGTTTACTACCTCATTATGTTAGAGCATCTCTCTCAATAGCTTCCATAGGAAAGAGTTCAGAGAAGGTGAATTTTTAGATAGTATCTTTACAGTTGTATGTTAGCTGGCTATAGATATATTGGTTAGAGCTCTGTTTTTTTTTCCAGAATTTTAAAAAAAGTGTCATGAAAGCTGTGCACATGACTATAATCCCAGGATTTAGGAGGCTGAGACAGGAGGATCACAGGTTCAAAACCAACCTCAGTAATTTAGCAATATTCTCAGCAATCTAGAAAGACCCTGTTTCAAAACAAAAATAAAAAAGGGTCTGGAGATGTAGCTCAGAGGTAGAATGTCTATGGGTTCAATCCCCTATATGACAAATCAAAAAACAAAACAAAAGACAATGCCACTGTCTTCTAATTTTCAGTGATATCACTGAGAAGTCTCATGTCTTTCTGATATGTTATGGGATCTACTTTTTCTTTCTTGAAAGCTTAGAGAATATTCTTTTTATGTAGTGTTTTTGAGATTTCATATTGATGTTACTTGAGGAGGGTATATTTTTGTCTATTGATGGGTTCTTTCTATCTGAGAACTCACATCCTTCGGTTACAGGAAATAATTCGAATGTTCTTGATAATTTATTTCTCTTCTTCTTCTTTTTTTGCAGTATTGGGGATTGAACTCAGGGGCATTCTACCTCTGAGCTATACCCCCAGCCCTATTTATTTTTATTCTTTATTTTGAAACAAGGTCTCACTAAGTTGCGGAGTGCCTCACTAGGTAGCTAAGGCGGGCCGTGAATCCGGATCCTCCAGTCTCAGCCTCCCAAATGCTGGGATTACAAGCGTGCACCACCACACCCGGCTTCTTTCTCTTTGGAACTCCATTAGGATCCTAGAACTATAGGAACAATTCGATAATTTTCTTTTTCCTCTCTTCTTTTTCATCTCTGCTTTGTTCTCTGGGAGATATCCTGAACAATATTTTCAATCCTCCTATTAATATTTTTAAAAATCTGTAATTTGTCTTTTTTTTTTTAAGAACTCTTAATTTTCTGAATATTCCTTTGTTTTATAGCCACTTCTTCTTTCATGGAAGCAACATTTTTTTCATTTCCTATTGAGGAAAATAATGCTAGTGTCTCAGTCAACATTCTCACTGCTGTATTCCAAAAAGCCTGACTATAAATCAGAGGAAGGAAGATTTATTTGCATGGTTTTTGGAGATTTCAAGAGTTCAGTCCATGTGAGGCCAGGTCTGCAGAACTCAGGGCATGGAGGTGGGAAGCAGAGTGAGGGAGAAAGCAAAGCTCTGTGCTCACATCACTAAGGTTGGAAGCAAGAGAGAGAGAGAGCAGAAGGAAGATACATCTTATTCAGTACCCAAGGCAACATGGCAAGGGACCCCTCCTTAGCAAGCAAGCCCTGCTTCCAACATTGCTACCTTGTTTTCATGAGGGCTAGGGGGACATTCTAAATTCATACCATTACAATTAGTTTTTCTTAAAGTTTTCTTCTCCTTATATAGTCTAGTTCTTTCAACTTGCTTTTTAAGCCTCTCTCTCTTCTTTGTCTTTCTCTTTGACTTTCTCTGTACATTTCACATTAGGGGCCTTCTAATTCATGACTCATTATTTATGCTTTTTTGCTTTAAAGCAGTTCTTAAATAGCTTGAAGTTATATTATATGAAAAAAAGTCTTTGTTAGAACTATCTTCTTGTTGGATTGTACTACTTACTCATCAACACAAAAAAGCAGTATAAAATATTTTTGTTAATTTTAATGTTTCACCTTGAAGTCTATTCTAGTTTTTTATTTAATCAATATAGTCTAGAATGTTATTTTACATCCCATTTATTTTAAACCATTATATTCCCTTTAAGAAAGTCTTTTGTAGCTGGGGATGGTGGCACATGCTTGTAATCCCCGCACTTGAGAGGCTGAGACAGGAGTATCACAGGTTCAAAGCGAGCCTCAGCAATTTAATGAGGCTGTCAGCAACCTAGTGAGACCCTGTTTCCAAATAAGAAATAAAATCAGGCTGGGGGTGTAGCTTGGAGGTAGAATGCCTGTGGGTGGAATCCCCAGTACCAAAAAAAAAAGGAAAGTCTTTTGTAAGCACTACATATTTAGAATTTATTTTTGTTTTTGTTCTACTTGAGAGTCCCTGTCTTTCAACATTGTTATTGAATCACTTCTACATTTATTACTGACAGCTTTAATGCATTCTTGCCATCTGATTTCATGTTTTCTCCTAGCCACAGTTTCCCTTTCCTTTCACTTTCTACCCTTTTGTTGTACTTACTGATTTAATTGTTTCAATTTATCTCTAATAGTTTAATAATTACATATGTTATTTGTGTTCTTTTAATAGCTATCTTTAATATTTACCACATATTTGAACATATTTTTCTATCACTTCTAGAGTTAATTAGTATCACAGTTATCTTATTACAATATTTTCATAGCTATAATAAAATCAGAGAAATAGTATTTTGGAGGCTGAAACAGGAGGATCATAGGTTCAAGGCCAGCCTCAGCAATTTAGTGAGACCTTGATTAAAAATAAAAATTCTAATAGGGTTGGGGTGTAGCTCAGAGATAGAATGTACCTAGGTTAATCCCTGTTTTAGGACAATTACTCCTACAATCCAAAGACTGACCATGTAATTTAGAGGAAGGAAGATTTCTTTGCTCATGGTTTTCCTTGGCGATTTTGGGGTTTAGTCCATGTGAGGCTGGGCTCCATGGATCTCAGGGCATGATTGCAGTGGAAAGTGGTGAGAGGGAAAGCACAAGGCCTTGCTTCTCATATCATGGAGGCTGGAAGCAAGAGAGTGAGCAAGGGGAGGAGGAACCATATATAATCGCCAAGGCCACACCCCCAGGGACCCACCTTCTCCAGCCACACCCTACTAGCTCAGGCCACGCCCAGCTAAATCCATTACAATGGATTTATTGTGACTCAATTACATGAACTCCAAACACCAATTTATGAGCTCTTTTTTTTTTTTGCGGTACTAGGGATTGAACTCAGGGGCATTCTACCTCCGAGCTATACCCCTAACCCTATTTTTTATTCTTTATTTTATTTTTTATTCTTTATTTTGAAACCGAATCTCACTAAGTCGTGGAGTGCCTCTCTAGGTAGCTGAGGCTGCCCGTGAACCCAGATCCTCCAGTCTCAGCCTCCCGAATGCTGGGATTACAAGCGCGCCGCCACCACGCCCGGCTAATTTATGAGCTCTTGAAGGTCATTTTCTATCTAACTATAACAATCCCTAGTAGCACAAAAAAATCAGAGAACTTGTTTAATGACAGATTTCAAAATTAATATTATATAAGCATATTCATTGTCAAATAGATTTAATAATCATTATTTTATAAACTTTAATATTTGAACTATCATAATACAAAATTATATCTATGTCTATCCTTATTGATTTCTGTTCCCCTATTGTGGATATTTTTGACTGTTTGAATGCTTGACTATGATATCCAATGCTGTAACTAATTTGTTTATGCCTATAGAATTTCTATTCCAGTGCATAATTTTAGGACAAATTCTCTGCATTGAGTTTATGGGATAGTACAACCGTATCCTTATTAATATCAAAAGTTTCATCTCTATTGGATAACATTATTTTCAATGCACAGTATAAAAAGAGATTGTGAGCTAGATAAGGTGATAAAGGAGAGTAGGATAGATGAATGACAGGTATAAAGCATAGAAGAAGGCTTTAGAATGAGATCCAGGGAGATAAACAGTGGAAAGTTCAGTTAGAATGTGTTCGGAAACATCAGGGGAATTAAGTAGAAAAAGAAGTGAATAGAAAAGGTTAAAAGGTAAATGATGTCTTTTCTCCATCTATTTGTTGAGGGCAGATAATAACACTCACAGGGGAGTGAAAACTGTGAAATTCAGAAAGGGATTACAGCAACTGTCATCTCAACTATTGCTATTTTGAGGGAGTAAAAGTTTGGTTAAATATTTTCAATTTCAAGTGGGTTAGCCTAATAGTTTACCCTGAACTTTAAAAATTGGTATTATGTGGATTTCCAACAATAGAAAGTAGCATATAATAAACTTTAAATGAGAATTGTTGCATATTAAGGGATGTTAAAGATTCAGGAAAACTTTAGAAAATTCTGGATATTAGAGGATGGATAGTGAAGGGAGAAGTTTCAGTGGCGATTTTAAGTCCATATGTGGGAACTTCAGGGAGGAAAATTATGGAAAAATATCTAGGTAGTGTATTGAGAAGGCTTTTCAATACTTAATTAAAGATTTTCAGATGGTTTTATGACATGGAGGAGTGAATTGTAAAGGTTATCCAGGCAGACAGAACTGAAATGATAAAATGATTTAGGAAAATTAGTTTGGCATGTATTTATTTAGCAATTATTTATCAAGGCCATTTTTTTTTTGCATAGACATATTGACAAGGTATAGGACTGAAGGCCTGAAAACCAGTTAAGAGGTTATTGTTGCAGTGTAAATTATAATATTATATACACTTGAACTGGCATGGTAGGGGTGAAAAAGAAAAATTAGAGTCATTTGGAGAAAATCTGCAAGATCTCAGTGACTATATATTTTCTTTCCTTTTTTTTTTTTTTTTTTTTTTTGTGCGGTACTGGGGATTGAACCCAGGAATATTCTATATCCCAAGTCCTATTTGTATTTTTACTTTGAAACAGTGTCTTACTAAGTTGCTGAGGACCTTGATAATTTGGGGAGGCTGGCCTTGAACTTGAAATCCCGTTTCATCCACCCAAGTACTAGAGTTATAAGCATGTGCCACCATACTTGGCCTCAGGGATTTTTTTAAACGGATGTATTGTAATCATACATCTTGATGAAGTTCAGGATGATAGAGGCATACGTGCACACAGTACTTTTTGAGCCTTCCCCCAGTTCCTCTCTCTCCCCTCTTTCCCATGCTAAGAACAAGTGATTAGCTTTGATAAGTTTGTGTATGTCCATTGAGGTGTTTCTCTCTTCAGGTCTTCCTCTTCAGTGACATTTTTAATTACATAGGAAGGAGATGGAATCAAAGATGACTCTAAAGTTTTGCATTTGAGGGAATTTAAGAATAGTATTCATTACAAAAATGGAGTAGAGCTGGGCGTGGTGGCGCACGCTTGTAATCCCAGCATTCAGGAGGCTGAGACCAGAGGATCCGCGTTCGCGGCCAGCCTCAGCTACCTAGTGAGGCCCTCCACAACTTAGTGAGACTCGGTTTCAAAATAAAGAATAAAAAATAGGGTTGGGGGTGTAGCTCGGAGGTAGAATGCCCCTGAGTTCAATCCCCAGTACCACACACACACACACAAAAATGGAGTAGGTGAGAAGAAACTGATTCAGAGGTTGAGGTAATAATTTTTATTATGCTAAGTTTGAATTAATGGTAGGACATCTTCATATAAATGCTAAACATAGCGCAGAGAATAAGTACTGTGGTTTGAATGTGGTTTGTCCCCTTTGAATTTCATATTGAATATTGATTTCCATTGTGGTGGTGTTGGGAGAGGTGTGTGGTTAGATCCTTAAGAGGAATTTACACCTTTCTTGTAGGACTGGCCTAATACCCAAGGGAATGAGAGAGTTCTTATCTTTCAGGACTGGATTAGGCACTGCAAGAGCAGATTGTTATAAAGTGAGGCTGCCCCTTGTGTTTTGTCTCTTCTACACAAGCCCACTTGCCCTTTCCATAATGTTATAATGTGACACGGGGCCCTCACCAAACATGCTCCCCATCTGCAACTTCCCTGTCTCCAGTACTGTGAGACAAAATAAAAATGTTTTCTTTATAAATCACTCAATCTCAAGTATTTTGTTACAGCAACAGAAAACAGACTGATACAATAAGGGTAATTTGTAGTCAGTGAGAGGGAGGTAACAGTAAGAGGTCATGAAAAAGGACCAGAACTCAGAGAGAAAAATTGTATCAGAGAAAAGTAGTAGGCTACATCTTGCAGGATGATTAATTAAATTTAAGTTATGCATATTTCCAATTTTATAGCTTTTAATTATAATATCTCTCTGACAGTTATTTCCAGACTGAAAAATCATACTGGTATTCATCTCAGATCAGTGTCTATGCTTTGCACAATTCTTGAAATCACATTACATGTATTTCTGTTATCACTGCATGGTTTTTTAAATGGCAGACTGATATTTGTGGCTTTGTGTTCAGCACTTTTATGTTCTGGAAACTTTAGGTTCCTGAAGGAGGGAGTTTATCTTACTTAACTTTGTATCTTGAGTATTCAGTAGAGCACTCATTATAGAGTGAGATGGTTAATAAATGTTTCTCACACAAATGAATTTGGGAGACACTAAACAGTAAAAATGCAAAATGACTGAAAATGCTGCATAGAACAGTGTAGTAGTTCACTTAAAATCTGAAATTCTATTTTTTATTCTGTTGAACCATAGCTTTTATCAAGTGAAAATGAGAGGATTAAAAGCACAAGAATTAAATGAGAAATGTGTGCATGTATGCCTTTACCAGCTTGTACCTAACAAAGATGTCTGATTACAATGCACCAATAAAAAAAAAATTAAGAGGGCCAAATTTTTTAAAAATAATTAAACATTATTTTAACATGGAAAAAAAGCACAAGGAAACTTTAACAAATGCATGTTTTTAGACACTAGTCATTGTGTGATTCCAGTCTTCCTGTTAGACCCTAATTGTTAAAATTAGTTGTCAAAATTCCTCTCCCATCTCCCAAATCAAGTATATTAGGTATGTGATAATGTTTCTGCCAGCTTACATATTTTTCTGTTTTTAACAGAGTTAAAAAGAACTTTTTTCTCTGGCACTTAAACCACATGAGAGACAAGGACAAATTGGGTCCTTTTACAAGCTTGAAGACTGGCCTGCTCCAGGCAGCAGCAGGAAACATCAGGTAGCCTGATTGAATTCATTTCTTCTATGCACCAGCTGGCATTACATTCCAGATCTTGAAATTCCCAGGGTTCATTTATCTTCACAATTTCTTATTTGACAATGAAAAGAGGAGTACCAAGCTGATTCTGCATTTAATGTTCCATAATGCCAATCTTGATGCATTGTTTTATGAATTATAACTAAAAGAGCTTATACAGTATTTGACAAAAAAGAAAATTCCCCACTTGTTTGTGAAAATAGTTAATCACAAGAGTTAGGAGCAGAGCAAGCTATTTCCTTTTTCTAAGTTAACTATGATTTCATGATCAAGTTACATAGAATTGGAATCAGCTAGAATCCAAGACAGAGGTATCAGCTATTGGTTGAATATTACTGGGAAAAATATAAATTTGCTTTTCTCATTATTCCATGTAAGGAATGGTGGCAGATTACATTATTTAATAAACTTCCTTTGAGTATTTTTTGAGTATTTTATTGTAAATCTGTATTTTGGATTTCAATTTACTTTTGGTAGTTGTAATGAAATTTAGAGTTATGATCATAGTTCAAGTTACATGTTTAATTCAGAGAAGAAAAACTGACAGTACATCAACTTGTTAGAATTCATTTATAGCCTATCATCATAATAGCATTTCTGGATTAAATGGTTTTCTGTATTATGGCCATATATTCCTCTATATATTCCTGTACTGAGACCAGAGTTGGCTTGCCTTTTTCCATGTTTCTCCAACAAACAGGTATTAGCCACATATAATTTATCCATTGTCCATGTTTGCAACAGCTATGGGCAATAGAGGAAGCTGAGAGTGATAAGATTTCAGAAATTATACCCCCCCTACTGCTATATGATAAGAAACAAGCTCTGATTTAACTGAGATAAACCTTTCCCTCCCTACTATGCTGTGTTCTCCAATGATGGCACTGATGATGCATTCGAGGGTTGAAACCTCCCAGAATCGGGCTCATTGTATGACCTGCACAATATAAATAGAAGCTTATTTTTAAAATGTATCTCATTTGTTGCTCTATGACCATGCTTATATGAGATATACTGTCCAACTAATAATATATCCCCTACTTTGACTAATTCTAGTTCATCCTCTGCTATCACAAAGGTGACCAAGGGAGAAGAATAAAGACATGCTGGGGATTGAAGGGCTTGGATTCCCGACCCGCCATGCATAAGCAATTGTGAACCTTGGCATTTCTATCCTTAAAAAGTAGACCCAATTTCTACATACATTATGTCATTATAAATTTTTTTGTTATTTTTATACTTTTATTGGTGCAATGTAATTATACATCATAGTGAAGATTCAGAGTAATAAAAACCTATATGCACATATCATCACTTGGTGCATCTCTCTCTGTATACCCCCACCAATTTTTGTTAAAATAATACTCCTTTATTACTGCATTAAAATAATTGGGTAATCATCCAAGCACCATGATTCATGCCTGTAATCCTAGTACTTAGAAGGCTAAGACAGGAGGATCGCAGGTTCGAGACCAGCCTCAGCAACTTAGGAAGACTCTCGGCAATTTAGGGAGACCCTGTTTCAAAACAAAAAATAAAAAGGGCTGATGTATATCTTGAAGGTAGAATGTCCCTGAGTTAAATCCCCAGTATAAAAACTCACTGGATAATCTGTTCTACTTAGAATTCCAGATTTAACTTAGAATAATTTTATTAATTTGGGATTTTTAAATTATTGTATTTAGCCAATATCTGTGGAGTCTTTCTCTGTGCCAGGTACTCATTGTTCTAGGTGCTGGAGAATGGGATACAATTGTGTCTGAGATAGTCATTGCCATCATGAAGCCCACATTCTCTTTGAAGAGAGACACAATAAACAAACCAAGGAATGGATGTACAATGCAGTGTCAGTTAGAAATAGGTGTGACAAGCCGGGTGTGGTGGCGCACGCTTGTAATCCCAGCATTCCGGAGGCTGAGACTGGAGGATCCAGGTTTGCGGCCAACCTCAGCTACCTAGTGAGGCACTCCGCAACTTAGTGAGACCCTGTTTCAAAATAAAGAATACAAAATAGGGCTGGGGGTATAGCTCAGAGGTAGAATGCCCCTGAGTTCAATCCCCAGTACTGCAAAAAAAAAAAAATAGGTGTGACAAAGAAAATAGCAGGTAAAGGCAGAGAATGATGGTGATGGTATTAATGATGTCCATGTTTCTTTGAGGAGATGGCATTGAGAAAGATGGAGGGAGGGAGGATGAGAGAGATAATATGCAGACTGTCTTCATAAATTTATGATATTGAATTACAAAAGTGTTGAAGTAGCATAGCTTTGTGATTTTTAACTTATTCTAGGTTGTATCTATTGTGTATGCCATCTCATATAATTCTGTGAAATATATTTAAAGTCATTACCAGAAAAAAAAAGCAAATCATGACTGGTAGATCTGAATTATGATGGTGAATCATCATATTAATTATATCTCATTTTAATTGAATGTCATTTATCATTCTTTGTATTTCTGTAGGTTGACAACCCTTAGCTGGGAATAAGGACATTCACATTTGGGTTATAGTCACATCAGCAACTAGCTGAGTGAAATTGTGCAAAGATTTAGAAGGGCTTTGGCTGAGGAGATTTATGAGTTCTCTTTTTGCTATAAAGTCATACACTATGGTGGAAAGTGTCTTTGTGAAATCCTTATGGGAAATGAATGGGGGAGGGGAGGTGAAGGGAAGGGAAGAAAAGGTCAGAGGGAAGAGAGATGTAATGTTCCCTTTCTGGGACCCTCTCACCATTCCAATCATTCTTATTCAGGTTATGAGACTTCAAAACTGTCATGATTTTTATATTTCTAATATGTTGTCCTCTGTTCTACAGGTTCAAGAAAGAAATAGTATCTATAGCTATGATGATAGCCATTTAAGAATATGCAGGAAGAAGCATTCAGAAATTTATTGTGAATAGTCCATTAAAATTAAGTTTTCAGCCAGGCATGCTGGCACATGCCTGTAATCCCAGTACTTGGGAGACTGAGACAGGAGGATCTCAGGTTCGCGGCCAGCCTTCACAACTTAGCAAGACCCTATTTCAATATAGAAAAAATAAAAACAGGGATGGGGGTGTAGATCAGAGGTAGAATGCCCATGGGATCAATCCCTAGTACCAAACTTCCATTTGCTCTTCAGTCTTTCATTCTGAGCTACACCCTCAACCATTTTTCTTTTTTGTTTTGAAACAGGGTATGACTACATCACCATGCACTGGCCTCAAACTTGTGATCCCCCTTTCTCAGCCTCCCAAGTACTAGGATTACAGGAGTGTAACCCAGTGCCTGGCTTACCCTTCTACTTCTTATCATGAGTTGAAGCAGCACAGGACCCTCACCAGAAGATAAGCAGATACTGGCACCATATTCTCGGAGGCTCTTTTCTTTATAAATTGCCTAGTCTTACATATTCTATTATATTCAACAATAAAAAACAGACTAAGCCAAATGCAAGATTTCTCAGCACAACTGTAATCATGATAGAGGTCCACATTCTATGGAGTATTAAAATGAAAGGCTGAGAGTAAACATGAAATGAGCAGGGATCAATTAGGGTAGCATAACATCTTGAGTTTATTCCACTTCATTCTTTACAATAAGTAACTCAAGGAACTTAAATGCCATATTGACTCACTATGCACCCACCATAAACAAGTTGATAGGTGTAACATGTACGGTGATCCTTCTGTTTCAGTGACTGGGTTCTGTAGGTGCTGAGATCTAGGAAAATGCTCAGGCTCCTCTCTAGTGGTAGTTAACCAAGATTCTTTCTGTCTGTCCAATATAGGTGGCAAGCCCTTTGTTTCAGTGGGCTTCTTCCTTTTTATCTATATTGACCTTGACATTCATGAATAAATACCATATCATCCAATTCTCCTTCACAAATGGTTAACATTGTAGTAAATATAAAAACGACAAACCCAAGTTAGGGGAGAATACTGGACAGTAGACTAGGTTCCCACAGTAGCTAAGTGACTCACTCTTGCATACCAGCCTGGTCTTCAGTTCAGATTTGTGCTTTAGAGCAACTGTGAATTATTACATGTCATAGATATTTTGTATCTCTTAGGAGTTGAAACTATTAATTTAAAAGCTGAGAAAGTCAATAATTTTCTGGAGTTTGTACATCCTGAGTACCTAAAAGAAGAGAAAGGGCATTTCTTTCCATACTCATATCATCACTGCAAATGCCAGGATGTTATTTGGCTCAAATAGAGATACTAATGGCTTTTCCTCTTCTGTTTGGGCAGTTTATGTTTTCTATTTCATTTTCTGTGTCTTGGAGACCTGTGCATATTTATGTCATTTAATCTCCTTGAGTGTCAGTGTGTCTGATTTCAAATCCAGATGAGTCTTCTTTGGTCTCTTGGCCCTGTCACTTATTAGATGTCTGATTTTGGGAAGGTTGCTGGAACTTTCTAAGCTTCTTTAGTTATATCCTCTCATAATACTTTCTCACAAGGATAATATAAAGATTTAATGAATAAAGGAAGTAATGTGTGACATGGGATAAGTTAAATACTAAGCAAATAATGGCCTCTTTCTTCCTATTCTTCATTTTGTTAAGGAGGACTATAATTCAATAATATTATGGATGTCTTGGAAAGAATTTTATTTTATTTATTTATTTATTTTTGGTACTGGGGATGGAACCTGGGGGCATTCAACCTCCGAGCTACAGCCCCAGCCATATTTTTTTTTTTTTTTGCAGTACTGGGGATTGAACTCAGGGGCATTCTACCTCCGAGCTACACCCCCAGCCCTATTTTTTATTCTTTATTTTGAAACCGAGTCTCACTAAGTTGCAGAGTGCCTCACTAGGTAGCTGAGGCTAGCCGCGAACCCGGATCCTCTGGTCTCAGCCTCCCGAATGCTGGGATTACAAGCGTGCGCCACCACGCCCAGCTCCCAGCCATATTTTTTATCCTTTATTTTGAAACAGGGTCTCACTAAGTTGGGGAGTGCCTCACTAGGTAGCTGAGGCTGGCCGCGAACCGAGATCCTCCAGTCTCAGCCTCCCAAATGCTGGGATTATAAGCGTGTGCCACCATGCCCGGCTCCGTGGAAATAATTTTAAAGGTTGCTAACTATGATTCAAGTTTTCAAAATTGTAGCATTCCTTTAACATAAACATGGAACTGTGTTATTTGTATGTGTTCACAGTGAGGGTGTATGTTTGCATGTGTGTGAACTGAAAATACAGATGAAATGGTAAATAGGTGAAGGTCCTAGTCCACTTATTTATGATCCATGAGTGGATCATAAACCAATAACTCCTGTTGACCCAATTTTAGATGACCAGAGCAGTGGAGAATTGAGATCAGCATTTGGAAAATCCAGGCAAGAAACAATCCAGGCAAGAAATTTTATCTTCTTTCTAAGTCAAGCTGTCAGGTGGCATCATATTTATAAAACATTCTTTCACACCAGATATAAAGTTTAAAGTAGGAGTAAAGGAGGTATATTTCCTTTAAACTTCTTGTAAATAGCAAAGATGGGGAATAAAAAGCTGTTATTGTAGCTCCGGTGTTTCATCTATTGTGAAAATGGAGCCCAGAGAAGAAAACACATTTATGTCAATCACCGGGAAGAGAGTTTTGAGGCTGAATTATCCAGATAATTGCCCTAATTTTTCATCCTGGCCTGTGATTGTTTCCTTTTCTACTGTCTTACACAGTTTTGCCTTTTTCTTTGTCCTCATCATTTTGCACTTCCTGACATCCTCTGTGTCAGCTGGCCATGTTATTGACTTCTATTTTTGTTGAGGTCACTTCTGTAGGAGCATCTCTTCAGCTTCTGATTGCCCTTAGTAGTGAAGAATTTGAATAAAAATGTATGACAGATGCTATTGAGATGGGGGAAGGGTTTGCTGGTGGAGAGGTGAATCATAATGTGAAAGCTGTATAACTCAATCCCCCAAACACCCACTCCAATTTTGGCTCTTTGACAATGCTGTCTCTTTGAGAAAGAAGAACAGTTTGATCTGAATTCTTATTAGGTTCTGAGCCACCAAATTAGAATCTAATAAGCTCATTTGGAAGGGTTTTGAATTAGCTTAAAACAGACCCACGCTGAGCTCATAGAGGAGACCCTCCTACTCTTTCCAGGCAACCTGTAGTTTGTAGACTTAATTTTCAAAGTCTCTTCTTTGTCTTTTTTCTCATCTTATTCTTGTGCTCTTTTCTCGTTTCAAACTGACTACCTCTAGCTATATCTTACCCTTTAGAGTGGCCTATAATCAAGCTAATTTGTGATATTCTTTTAAAAAATCATAAATGTAGACAGGGGAAAAAGATACTTTTTTCAATATGAGAAAAACTTAACTTCTGGAATCTTGCAGTGTCACATTCTCCAGTAGTGCTAGTTACTTCCGAGTGAAGAATATTTTGGCATATGTAGAAATGTCCCCCAATACTAAAATATATAATTATCTTGCTTATAGATACATGCAAATGTAAAACTACTGAGAGAAATGAGACTCTGGGAGTCTTAGGTGTGTAGGAAGGGAAGAAATAATGTTACAGTTAGCTTGTTGGATCTCTGAGGAAGTGAAGGAGGGAGAGAAATAGGTATGGTTATTCAGTAAAGAAGATAACTTGTAGAGGTCTGTTGGGCCTAATCTAGTTAGCCCAGCCACTGTTTCTGTGTATATCAATTTGTACCTATGCAGATTGATTTGTAGGATAAAGTCATAGGAGTGTAGCTGTATAGTCAAAGGATATGTATATTTAAATTTTTAATTTTGAAAGTTATTGCCAAATTGGTCACTATAAAGGTTGACCAATTTATTTACACATCCATAAGAAACATACTTATACAATCTAAGGAGTTTTTTTCACTGTCTTTTTGGCATCCATGTTATGGCCAAAAATTATTATGTAACTTCGATTCCCATTTCTTGGTAACTAACTTGTTTTACCTCTCAGGAGGCTTTTATTGTTGTTCAGAAATTTTACCAGTACTTGTCTATGTTTATGTTCTTTGATTATTCCCACTTGACACTTTGGTAGATTTTAGAACATGAAGAGTCATCTTTCCTTGGATCAGTGAACATTTTCTATTTTATTTCTTTGTTAATGATCTCAACTCCATTCTCTCTGTTCTTTCCTTCTGAAGCTCTGTTAAATCTGATATTGCTACCGCTGAATCTACCTTGCATGCCTTTTAAATTTTGTCTCATATTCTTTATTTTTCTGCATTGTCCTCTGGGAAATTCACTTAATGTGATTTTACTCTGGGAAACTCAATGTAATTTTCCTTCTTTTGATCATAACCTCTCCCCATTCACTGAGCTTTTAAAAAGTGGCCATGATTACAGTACGCCAATAACAAAAATGGAAAAAAAAGAGGCTATGTTATTTTTTAACACTTTTTTTGATGGTGGCCATGCTAATTTCAAATTTCAAGTAATCCGTTGCTTCTAAAATTTTCATAGAAGTCTGTTTTTAAATGGATCAACCTCAATAGAAGTTTTTTCTCTTTTCTGTACCACTACTCTTTCTTGTGAAATTAGCTTTTGTGTGTGTTTGGTTTGGTGGTTTTCTTTTATTCTGTTGATTCTCCTCAAATGTTTAAAGCTTCTTGGTTGCCTGTCCAGATTCATATTTGCTGGGCTAGATTGATCAGAATTACTTGAAGCATAGTTCCCATATCCAACAAAAGGATCCCACAGATTTGTGATTTTGTGGGTAGTGAGACAACCCAGCTCTGTTTCTCTAATATCTGACTGTCCACTCATTATCTGCTCCTTTTCTTAGCCTCCTTGGCTTCTCATGTTGGGAGGCTTCTGCTTTGAAAATTGACTTCTCGTTTTGTCTTGCCAGGTTTAGGAATTCCTCAATAGTGTTGTGTTTTTCTGTCAATTTGAATTGTTCTATATCTTTCAGAATTTCTTCACTGTTCGGGTTGCTTGATGATACCCTTCTCAGGTTTCCAGTATTAATGCAGATTTGCTTGAGAGGATTTGAGGACTAGGGTGTCTGTGTATGTTCTCTATTTCTAGTGAAAAAAATTTTTTTTGTTGTTTTGCAGTACTATGGATTGAACCCATAGGCATTCTACCTATGAGCTACACCCCAGCCATATGTTTTCTTTATTCTTTATTTTGAAACAAGGTCTCACTAGGTTGTGGAGTGCCTCACTAAGTAGCTGAGGCTGGCCATGGACCTGCAATCCTCCTGTCTCAGCCTCCAAAGTACTGGGATTACAAGCGTGTGCCCACCACACCGGGCAATTTTGTATTTTTAAGTTTGTAGCTCTTGCAGTTTTTCTCCATTTAATATGATATTGGCTGTGGGCCTATTGTATATTGTCTCTATGATTTTGAGGTATGTTCCTTCTATTCTGATTCTCTGCAGTGCTTTTAGCATGGATGGGTGTTGGATTTTGTCAAATGCTTTTTCAGCATCAATTGAGATGATCATGTGACTTTTGTCTTTGAGTCTGTTTATGTGGTGAATTACATGGATTGTTTTTCATATGTTGAACCAGCCTTGGATCCCTGGGATGAACCTGACTTGGTCATGGTGTATAATTTTCTTGATGTGATTTTGAATGCGCATTGCTAGTATTTTGTTTAGCAGTTTTGCATCTAAGTTCATCAATGATATAGGCCTATAGGTTTCTTTTCTTGAGCTATCTTTATTTGGCTTTGGTATTAATGTGATGTTGGCATCATAGAATGTGTTTGGGAGGGCCCCTTTTCTTTCTATTTCCCGGAATAGTTTGAGGAGTATAGGGATTAGCT
Organism: Graphiurus murinus; assembly: GCA_004027655.1. NCBI lineage: Eukaryota > Metazoa > Chordata > Mammalia > Rodentia > Gliridae > Graphiurus > Graphiurus murinus. Next base: position 42,036 of record PVLC010005965.1, read on the forward strand.
CTTCTATAAATGTTTTATAAAATTCACTTGGAAAACCATCAGGCCCTGGGCTTTTGTTTGATGGTAAACTCTTAATTGCTGTTTCTATTTCTTTAATTGTTATTGGTCAATTTAAGTTTTCTATATCTTCTTGACTCAATTTGGGAAGGTTATATGTTTCTAGAAATTTGTCAATTTCTTTTAGATTTTCCGTTTTGTTGGAGTATAGTTTTTCAAAATAATTTTTGATGATCCTCTGTATTCCCACACTGTCTGTGGTAATATCACCTTTTTCATCTCTTATTTTGGTAATTTGGGTTGATTCTCTCTTTCTTTTGGTTAGGTTGGCCAATGGTTTATCTATCTTGTTTATTTTTCCAAGAAACTAGCTTTTGGTTTTGTTGATTTTCTATTCTCTATTTCATTAATTTCTGCTCTGATTTTCATAATTTCCTATCTTCTATTGACTTTGGGGTTAGACTTTTCTTGTTTTTCAATGGCTTTGAACTGTGTCTTATTTGGTGATTTTCTGTTCTTCTTATGTGGGCACTCAGTGCTATAAATTTTCCTCTTAGTACTGCCTTCAAGGTATCCCAGAGTTTTTGACATGTTGTATCTCTGTTTTTGTTGGTTTCTAGGAATTTTTTTAATTTCTCCCCTTCTTCTATGACCCATTCCTCGTTCAGTGGTGTGGTGTTCGGTTTCCATGTGTTTACATGATTATTCTAGGTCTTCTTAGAGTCGATTTCTAGTTTCACTCCATTGTGGTCTGAAAAGATGCAGGGAATTATGTTACATTTTTTAAATTTGCCAGTGCTCTCTTTGTGGCTCAGAATGTGATCTATTTTGGAGGAGGTTCCATGGGCTGCTGATAAAAATGTGAATTCAGCTGTAGTTGGGTGAAATATTAAGTATGCGTCTAACAGGTCCATTGGGTTTATGGTATTCTTTAGGTCCGAAGCATTTTTACTGACCTTTTTTTTAGAAGATCGATCTAGTGATGTGAGAGGAGTATTGAAGTCTCCTAGTATTAGTGTGTTGGGATCTATGTGTGTCTTTATATCATGCAGAGTTTGTTTTATGAGAGTGGCTGCACCTATGTTTGGGACATAGATGTTGATAATTGTTATTTCCTTTTGCTGGATTGTTCCTTTTAGTAGTAAAAAATGACCTGCTTTGTCTCTTTTGATAAGCTTAAGCTTGAAATCTAATTTATTTGATATCATAGTTGCTACTCCTGCTTGTCTTCGAGTTCCATTGGCATGGATTACCTTACTCCAGGCCTTCACCTTTAGTTTGTGGGAATCTTTGCTTGTAAGGTGTGTTTCTTGCAAGCAGCATATAGATGGATTCTGGGTTTTAATCCATTTTTCCACCTTGTGCCTTTTTATTGGGTAGTTGAGACCATTTATATTCAGTGTGAGTATTGAGAGATGATTTTTAATTCCTAACATTTTGAGTTTTGACTTCTGTTTGCAGTAGTATTTTTTTTTCTTAGTTGTTTGCTTCCTGGAAATTATTGTTTCTCTGGTTCTGACGTTTACTTGTTAGTTCTTCTTTGTAGTTAATCTCTTTGAATATTTTCTCTAGTGATGGTTTGGAAGACATGAATTCTTTCAGTTTCTGGTTGTCTTGGAAGGTTTTTATATCCCTGTCAATTTTGAGAGAGAGTTTTGCTGGATAGGAGAATCTTGGCTGCAAGTTATTTTCTTTCAGAGTTTGGAATATGTTACTCCAGCCCCTCCTGGCTTCCATGACTTGGTTTGGGAGGTCTGGGGTGATTCTAATTGGTTTGCCTCTAAATGTCAGTTGGCCTTTTACTTTTGTTGCCTTTAGGATTCTCTCCTTAGCTTCTACAGTAGTCAATTTGATTATTACGTGGCATGGTGAACCTCTTCTTCGGTCTTGTCTAAAGGGGGTTCTATATGTTTCCTGCACCTGTGTGTCAACTTCTCTTTCTATGTTTGGAAAATTTTCTATGTTTGGAAAATTACTTCTTTGAAAAGATTGTTTATTCCATTAGTTTCAACTTCTAATCCCTCTTCTATGCCTATCATTCTTAGGTTCGCTCTTTTAAAGTTGACCCAGATCTCATCGATGCTCGAATTTTTCTTTTTAGATTATGTACAATGGATTCATTTTTGGAATGGTCATCTTCTAAGAGTGATATTCTATTTTCCATTTGGTCTAATCTACTGTTTATAGTTTGTATTGATGCCTTCACTTCTATTATTGCATCTTTCACATCCTTCACTTCTCTCAAGGCTTCTGTATGATTCCTGCTCAGGGTGTCAGATTCTTTGTTTATTTGTTCCTTTATTTCTTTCCAGCTCTCTCTGCATTTTTTTCTGGAAGTTTTGTATCATTTCTACTGTTAAAGATCTGAATTGTTCTTCTGGTAATCTCTGCCATTCAGTGTTGTTGAGTTCTGTTATTGTGGGATTTTGTTGACTCATTGTTTCTTTGCTATTTTTCCTTCCCATGGTTTCCCTGTTCTTAAATTTATATCTTTGTTGCTCTTGCATGCTTTCTCTGAATTTATAGGTTTCTTATTTTTATTTTCTCCCTGTGAATGGTACTTGTACTGAGTTGCAATTACTCTGGGACTTCTTCTGCCCACTCTATTGGTGCCTTTGGTGGGTTTCAGGTATTGACTTCTAGGGTCTAGCAAAAGCTAACAAAGCAACCAATGCTCCAAACAAACATAGATAAATCAAAGCAATGCAAAACGAAAACAGAGTAAAAAGAAGTCAAAACAAAAAACAAAACAAAACAACAAGAAACAAAATAAAAAATCCTGCAAGGTTGTAAGAACAGACCTGATTTGGCCTCTGCAGACCTTTTGGGTAGATCCCTGCTCCTGTGGGTGGCTGGCAAAATGGCGGCTGCCACTGCTATGCATGCATCGGCTTCATTGTTCTTCCTGGTCTGCTTTCTGAGTTCTGATCAGCTATTTTTGTTGCTTTGTTCACTTTTCTGCTATTTTGCTTTTCTTTCCTTCTATCAAGAAGCTGCTTTTGATTCAAGCTCTGCAGTACAGTTGATTGCTGCTCTGGCTCTGGAGGAAGAGGTGAGCTGGGGTGGCCCCTTGTGGGTTAAGCTGGTCGTACCATGCATTCCAGTGCCAAGATATGCCGCCTGGTTAGGATATGGAGTTCTGGACTCACTTACTCCACCTCTGGTCGCTGCGAATGCAGAAGGTCATTATATATCTCGGTGTCAGTAGACCCCACATCGGGCGGCTGGGTCAATGGTGGCCGTCACTCTGAGGTGTGGCACGGCTGCCACACAGACGGGCTCCTTTGCTCTCCCTCTTTGGCTTTCTTTAAAAGAAATGTAATATTTTTAAGATCAGTTTTTCTCTCTTTTAAATTACTGAGGTAGCCGTATGTGGTGGCGCATGCTTGTAATTCCAGCATTTGGGAGACTGAGACCAGAGGATCCAGGTTCACGGCCAGCCTCAGCTACCTAATGAGGCACTCCACAACTTAGTGAGATCCTGTTTCAAAATAAAGAATAAAAAATAGGACTGGGGGTATAGCTCAGAGGTAGAATGCCCCTGAGTTCAATCCCCAGTACTGCAAAAATAAATAAATAAATAAATTACTGAGGTAATTAATATTCTTATATAGATTGCTCCTGAAAATAAATTGAAATCAACAATTGTAAAAAATCATAATTGTATAGAGTGGCTCTGTCATAATTTTTGCCATCCTTCTATTTCATTTTTATAATGTAATTATTATCATTTTACAGTTGAGATGTTAAAATTGGGGGAATGGTATCTACTGTAGTTTCAAACTGATTTATGGGGAAAACACCTACTTACTTGCTCTTCATTACTTTAAATTTCTGTAAGAGTTTGTTATTTATCACCCACCAGAATTTTGATTGAGAAAGAAAACAAAATCGTGGACCCTCTGACTCATATTGTCTTGTGGTAATGTATTAGTCTAAGATTAGACTGTGACTTTATTAAAAGCCGTATGCCCTTTTGGAGAATAACTCCACTTTTTTTGTAAAGCAGGCAAAACCTTTTAAATCTATGAGGAATGCTAAAATTATGATTGATTGCTATGCTTTTAAAATCTCCAATCTTTTTTCTCATTTCGAACTGGAAAAACATATTGACTTTTTTCAGTAGAGATGTAGGAACATTCATATTTATTTAGCTGGTGAGGGAAGATTATGAATTTGAAATTTCAAAGCCATTTCTTAGTCAAAGGGTAATGGAATTTTAGAGCCAAAAGGCATCTCCAGATAGCTTTGTGGTGATGTGTGAAAAGTAGAGAACTAAGAAAACCTAAGGTCAGGTTCCCACTTTCCACTTTCTAGCTGTGTGACCCAACTAACATTACATAAATTCTATAAACTGCACTTACTCATCTGTGAAAGGAAGATAATACATGCTTGTTAATATTATTGCTTTATTGTAAGGATCAAAGGAGACTGGATAAAAAAAGCATACTAGGAACTATGAACTGATGTTCAAATGTACAAAGATTCTTTCTTTTAAGAAGTAAAAAAGAAACTCCTGTTTATTAGGAGATTTGCCTAAGTTTGCCAGCTAACTAGTAGTAGAGCCAAGCCTCCTAAATCAGTTTGATAAGCTTTCCATTGTAATGTAACTACTAAAATTTGCTTATCTGCCCATGAACTTCCTGGAACTCTGAAGTTATGTCACTCCTGATAAAGACCTGAACTTCTGAATTGAAGTCACCTTTTCCTAGATGACAGGAAAGAATTGATATTTTGACTCACCCTGGTGTGTAGTGGTGAAACAAACACTTAAAACTGGTTCTGGTTTTACCAGTTGTGTTATGAAAAAAATCTTCTTGATTTATTCTTAAAGTGGTATTTTCCTGCCTTAACTCATAGCTCTACAACACACTTCTTCTATGAACTTTTATTAATTTGGAGCCAAGTACTGCAGAAATGTTCTTTTTTGTTGTTGTTTCTTATTTCATAAATTATATAGAATTCCCCACCCACAGTTTTCTTTGCCAAACAACTGTGAAATTCTTGAGCATTTTGTTTCCTTTTATAGCTGCTTCTACAAAGTATCAAACAGCTGGAGGATGACTTTCTGCCTTTGTCTAAGGTCAGTTGGAACAAAGTGGTCCCAATTCTCCTCCAGAGTTTTCAAGATAATTAAAAGGAAGCGGAGTGACTCACATTTAATAAAATCATTTAGGTTTATTAAGTAAAAGGGTCTATGATAAGGAAATTGAATATTCAAATTTAAGATACAATTAATTGAAACTTATAAACTTAAAATACTGTTCACTTTAGCAGACTTGGGAAAACAGGCAAGTCATTTCAAATAGGGTAAAGTGAATATTCAGTTCTAATTAGAGTGAACAAAGAAAATGACATGTGAAAACTTTATAGTCACTTTGTGTCATATTTTTATGAAATGAAAACAATACAAATAAGAAAATATACAAACTGTTAAAATGCTTTATAATTTGTAAAAAAAAAAAAAAAAAAAGAACTACCAACTTTTTTCTGGAGCATATCCTTTCCCATGCATCTCTTTTCATTAATAAGGGAACCAAGGGAAAACTCATCGACTGTTCTGTGCATGTAGGTAACTATCACTATTTACTACATTATCATGTGAGACTGTAAGACCATAATGCACCAATAAAATTATAAAAAATAAAAGGAGATGAATTGGTATGCATATGGTTTTGGTTTGTATTTATTATGAGAAAGAAAGACCAAATTTTCAAAGTAAACTTTCCATTTTAGAATAATTTTAGATTTATAGCCAAGTTGCCATGATAGTACAGATATATCACTCATCTTATTTCCCCTATTATTAATATCTCACATTAGTATGGCACATTTTTTATAACCCATGAACCGGTATTGATATAGTAGAATTAACTGAAGTCTATACTTAGTTCTGATTTATTTTTTACTTTGAAATCTAATGACCCTTTTTGTGTTCCAGGGTACTACTCAGGATACTATATTATATCTAGTTATCATGTTTCCTTAGGCTCCTCTAAACTGTGATAGTTTTTTAGACTTCCCTTGTTTTTGATGATCTTGACTGTTTTCAGGAGTAATGGTCAGGGATTTTTAGAATGCCCTTTAGTTGGCACTTGTCTGATGGATAGACTAGGGTTACAGGTTTTTGGGAAAAAGACCATAGTGGTGAAATGCCATACTTTCTTTTTTTAATATTTTTGTTAGTGCATTGCATTTCCAAAAGAATTAAAATGAGAATATTGTAGTGATGCATCTATATCCATGTTCTGTGCATGTAGCAACACAATTCACAATAGCCAAATTATGGAACCAACCTAATAATCAACAGACAAATAGATAAAGAATATGTGACATTTACTTACAATGGAATTCTACTTCATCATAAAGAACAAAATTATGTGATTTGTATGAAAATGGTTGAAACTAGAGAATATTATGCTAAGTGAGATCAACCAATCTTGGAAAGTCAAGGTTGTATGTTTTCTCTCATATGAAGAAGTTAGAAAATAGGAAACATAAGGGACTTTAGGTAAATGTGGTGAAACGCCATTTTGTCATGTCACTTCAAGAGCACACGTGATAATCATCCTGCCTTTTCACTCCTGATGTCAACCTTGATCACAACCTTGATCACCTGGCTGAGGTAGTACTTATTGGACTTCTCCACTATAAAGTGACTCCTCCCTTCTTCCTTTCCATACTGTTTTAGTTAGAAGTCACTGCCTGCTCCCCATATTTATAGGTTGGAGAAGAAAGATATAATTTTAACTATAATAAAAATCATGATTGTTGGAAGACATGCTAATATTTAAGTGATTAACATCATAATTGCATTTAGCAGAGTCATTTGATTGATAAACTCAGAGGTGTGTGTTTTGCATCTAACATCTTGGTAGGCAAATTGAGTGACCATATTTTCTCTAGTAGGATGCTATTTTAGGGAAGTTTTCTTTGTCCAGAGAAGAGGACCAGAATTAGGTTCCAAAAACTCAATCTACCTCTGCTACCACTTTTCAGGCATATTCCATGTCCTATCTGTACTTGAGTTGGGTTGGAAGACTTGTTTTTCCATTGAGCGAGCACCTGAATTGCCGGAAGGGTGGTTCAGCACCATTTCCATTCTCCACCCCCAATGTTTCTGACTCAGTAGGTCTGGGAGCTGGTCTCAGAATTTACATTTTTTAACAAGTACTCGGTTGATTCTGATGCTAAGGACATACTTTGAGAGACATTGAGTTAAACTACAGGGAGTCAAAATACCTGAGCCACATTATTTGGATCCTTTGCTGAGCTCTTCTGTAAAGCTGATTCTACAGACAGTGCTACTTGACACACTTTCCTCCGTAGAATTCCTTGAGTTCTTCCACCTTAAAAACCCTCTGTCATCAATAAGAAACTTATATAGGTTCTGTTCTTTCTGAAAGAATACAATATAACATGTAGCCTTGGCCTCTAGAAGGCTTATCATCTCAATCAGTTATAATGATGCTTCTTGTTGCAGTATATTTTATTAATACTTTGGCACCTACCCCAATTTATTCAATTATTTTGTATACATAAGTAGCATACAATTCCTTTTGGGAATTAATAATATTAAATGGCAAATATTAAGCACTTATTTTTTAATCTTTGCATCCATGCTAAGAGTTAGATCTATTATTACAGAAGAGGAAAGGAAGAATCAGGTTAATGATCTTCCTAAAATTCACCCAACTATGAAATGATGAAAAGGGAGCTGAGATCCATGTCTCTCACTCTAAACTGCTGCCTTTCAGTTCTTCAGAACTTATGAAGGTGAGGCTTTATGATGTAGTAGAAAAGGCCCAGGTGACTATTTGAGTCTATATCAGTTGAATGTGATGCATAACTTCTTCCACACTGAGCTTTCTTGTCTCTAATATATAGGATAATACTACTTTCTCCATAGGGTTATCTTAAGTGTTAAAAAAAATCATGAATATAATGCTTTTAATTAATTGCTATGTTCATGGTAAGTACTCAATACATACATTCTTTCCTTCAAAGTCATTGGTCCACATGAAATCATTCTATCCCATTTAATCATGTTAAGTGATAGTACCTGAGTTAAGTAATAGTACCTGAGTTAATAAGAGCAGTCTATTTTTAAAGGAGTAAATTAGGAATGAATGAAGAAAATATTGCTAACTTTACTCATCTTGGCAATGAAGTCTGTATCTCTACTTAAAATTCTCCTTTTATGAGTTCTCTATTATTATATACATTTTTTAAAAAAAATAAGGTTAGAAAGGCTGATATGGCAATTTAGAAACAATATATAATTTAAAAATAGGATTGTTATTTTATCTTTGGATGAAATAATTCCAGTGTCTGAGGAACATAAGTGGAGTTTGTATTCCTAAGAAGCATGAACCAGAGAACTGAGTATTGTATACCAGCTTTTGAAGTCTTTGATCTACTTCTTCAATTACCTTCCTTGTGTTTGGGATAAAATTTTGTCTGTGGAATTCTTTGCATTTACCTTTAACTTTTAAAAAACACATACTGATAGCAAAATATATTAAATTTTATTACCTAATAAGAATTTTCCTATTAATTATGTCACTTGAGATGTAAAAATAATCTGTTTTCACCTACTGATTTCTTTTTTGCCTGCCTGCCTGCCTGCCTGCCTGCCTGCCTTCCTTCCTTCCTTCCTTCCTTCCTTCCTTCTTTCCTTCCTTCCTTCCTTCCTTCCTGTCTTTCTTTCTCCACATATTAGTTGTATAAGTAAAATGATTCACTATACCCCAAGTCCTTTTTACTTTTTGCTTTTGAAATAGGGTCTTGCTATGTTGCTGAGGCTGTCCTTGAACCTGAGATCCTCCTGTCTCAGCCTCCCAAGTACTGGAATTACAGGCCACCACACCCAGCTCTTGCTTTTTCTTTGTTTGTGAAATCGGATTAGTTTTGAGAAATAGAAATTTGCTCTTACTGGACCTTGATGTCAGCATAGGAACTGAGTATAGAAGCTGAGCTAGAATTGGAAATGCAGTAGATGATGTCCATTGCCTCTGAGTCAGATCTGTCTAGCATAGGATAAATGTCCCTTTAACAAAATGTTTTGGAAGTTAATGTTTAGGAAATAAGATGTTATAATAATTCAAATGAGAAAGTAATGGCATCCAAGGTCAAATGTAATTTTTAAAAGGTCTGTATTCCCAGATTGTCTACATGTCTGCTCTTTTCTGTTAGCATAAGCAATCCATAATTGACTAATGATGTTCACTGTTCCTCTGCCTGTTTGTAAATTGACTAATGATGTTCACTGTTCCTCTGCCTGTTTGTAAATCAGACAATTGCATTCATCATTCCTTATCATTCCTTCTTGATTGAGAGAGCTGGCTCATTTCAATGCTAAAAATTCCCAGAGATTAAAATGCTGTCTCTCTCCCTCTCTTTTTTTTGCTTGGGTTCTTATCTGAAAACATTTTCTTGAAGTTTTGATAGCTGCCAAAAAAAGTAACTGTACAGTAGAAGAAAATATAAGCTTTGGAGGCAGATAACTTCCTTTAAATTCCAGAAAAGTTAGTCAAATTCTGTGGCCACTTTCACACATGTAAAAGACATACATCATAGCGTATATTGGGCAAGGCCATGGTAAGAGTTAAATTAAATAACGTATGTTCAGATTTTGGGGTAGTATCAGGGTCATATTAGCTGCTCAAAAATGTTAATTTCTAATTCTTTGTAGTCAGATGTATTGATTATCCTCAGGTTCTATAAAAATGCACCAAAGAAAAAGGTCTTACAGGATTTTCAACCAGAAGGAAATGGGAAAACACAAATAAGTGCTCTTATAAGAGTCAAAACATCTCACTCCTTACCATCATTCAGAAATGACAAATGCTGTTAAATGATAAACTGATAGGTACATTTTCCTTCACAGAAATTATACTATCTAGAGGATTTCTAATAGCCTGAAGTCCAGTTGACACTCTATGACTAATATTTAAAATAAATAATAGACAACAAAATTAATAGCTGGCATTTTAAGTGCTGCAACTTGTCACCAAATAACATAGCTATCTAAGCCATTAGCTGCCACCTCATAATTGGTAGAACAATACTGTACTATACTCAATATCACTGAAATGTTCTATAATACCTGCAGACAGTTCTCTGGCCTATTTTTGGTGCTCCATTTAACTATTTGCCAAATCTGAATTACTGGGGTTTGAACTATTCAAGTACTACCTCATGCTAGCTTTTAGATTGATCCTAATTGCATTAATTGATAGTAATTTCCCCATCCCAAATTTTTGGGGAGTAATTTAGTCTTGGTAAGACTTCTGAAGCCACTAAGGTGCCACCACCTGAAGACTTAGTGCACTACAGTGACATAAAAGGGCATGCTAATCTCCGATTTTGAAAAAGAGGTTTATTTATACACCATATCTTTTGTCACAACAGTTTCCAGAAACTGTTGGCAAATAATACTCTTCTGGCTAGATATAAGTTGTGAGAAAAGAGTAAAATAGCTTTTATTAAGTTTAGAGTTTCCCTAGATATCTTGTAGAATCCATTTACCTCTCTCATTTCCCCAGTGTTTCCATTCACCACTCACTAAATCAGCAAATCTGGGGGCTATTCTACCAAGCATTGTGTGGGTCTCTGGGAGAAGGAAGTGGTAAGATAGGAAAGATAGTGATGTTGCTCCTTATGAATTTGCACTTTAATTTGGGGCATAGCTTATAGCCCACAAATAACAGCACCTTCACAAAGAACACTAGCAAAGTAGATGTATCATTTTTCTTACAAGTGGTGGGAGACATGTAAGTTGAACAAACTTTAGGCTAATTTGGAAGTATACATATAAATATTCTCTAAGAGGCACATGATTTTTGACTTAGAAGTTCAATTGAAACAAATTCCGAGAATTTGTTCTATGGATTTATTTGTACATGTATGCAAAAATTTAAGCAAAAGAATGTTCTTTGCAGTATTATTTGAGAAGAATCGGAATATTTATCACTGGTTAAACAAATCACAGTGCAGCTAGGATATGAAGTACTATACATCTACTCAAAAGAACAAGCTAACACTATATGTACTGACATGAAACATATATGAAGTATATTTTTAAGTGAAAACAACATATTTAAGAAAAGATGTATCCAGTTTTCCTTTGGTACATGAATGGGGTTGTGGAATCAATTTCCCTAAGATACCAAAATCTGCAGATGCTCAAGCCCCTTATATAAAACTATGTAGTATTTGCATATAAACTATGAACATTGTCCTATATATTTAAAATAATCTCTAGATTATTTATAATACAATACAAATGCTATGTAAGTTGTTTATACACTGTATTGTTTAACAGGAAATGATAAGCAAAAAATCTGTACATGTGAAATATAAACATAACCATCCTAGGCCTAACTAAACTAGTATATGTCAGTAACAACTTAACATTTGTTTTTCTGAATATTTTTTATCCACAAATGGTTGAATACCCGTATGCTAAATCTTCAGGTATGACATACCAACTATGTTATAGTCATATATGTATGTATACATTACATTATCAACATCATGTGAAATGTATGGAAAGATAAAATACTAGTAAATTTTGGCAATATCACCTCAATATAATGGGAATAGAGAGATAGAGGTAAAACCTTTTATCCTTATTTTAGACCCTTTACTGTTAAATTGTTCCCATAAGTATATTACTTTTAAGATTCTAAAAATATCAAAATAAGCGAATACATTCCATTTTCAGCTTTATTGAGATATAATTGCCAATGTGAATACTAAACATAGAAAGTAATGAAATGATGAAAAGTGGAGAGCACTGACATATCATTATTAGTGATGATAAGTACTGAAACATCCAAAGTACTTGCTATGTTTTAAATCAAACATTTGATCATACATTCTCATTTAGTTTCTCAGACCTGCAAATACTGATTTCAAAATAAATAACCAATGCATTGCAAGGTTAAATAACTTGCCCAAGTTTACACAACTATGTAAGTAGTAGAACCTGGGCCTGGACACCAAAGTCTATGCTGTTAAATGCTAAACTATATTTATACAGAATTCTTCATGGTCCCAATTGTTTAGGCAAGTAAGGCTCTTGCACCGTGATAACCATAATCATGTAATGGGGCTGGGAAGATAGAAGAAAGGAGAATGCTACTTTCAGTATTGTTTTGGCATGGAAAGAAAGGTTTAATTCTATAGTGTTTTCCATCTGAAGCCATCAATTTTTTAATAAGGGTTTTTGTGCTAGAGCATTGATATTTTCAGCAATTTGTAGTGATTTCTCAGCTTTCATAGGATGGATCGCTTTGCTATACATCCCTGCTCATAACAGGCCAGAAAGAAGCTTGGGTAGTTTGTGTAACAGTAGGGTGGAGGGGGACTAATGATAGATGTGTACTCACCCTCATTTGACCACTGTAGCCTGACCATTATTGTTTCACATAAATGAGTTTAGGTGGGAAGGCAGTTCTTTTGCTTCTAACTGACATTGTAACTGTATTCTCAGATTATACATGGGAAAGATAGCATCCTCAGCTTCCAGCCACTTTTCATTGCAGAGTGCCCTCTGCTGAAGAAGCAGGGAGGCTCACCAAGATTTTTACACATGAATAGCACTGTACATCTTTTCTCTTTGTTTTTCTGTTTTTTTCCATCCATATTAAAGAATCATTAAACTCATTACCTTTTCATAGCATAAACTTTATTTGACTTTAAAGTATATACCACACATGTCACTTGTCCCAAATACGAAACTAAAACAAAACCAAACACAACTATCAAAACACTGTGCTTATTCTATATTTTTATTCTTGAAACAACTTTATACTTCTTGTCAAGAACAAAAAGCCCATCAAAATTTCCACCTTCTGTGATATTCCAAAAGGTGTACAAATGCTTCTAGTTTCTTTCTTAGATGCTTTTCTAAATTCTTTGCAATTCCTTTGATCTTCCTCATTTCTGGCCCTGGCTCTAAAACCTATTTTACTTTATAAGTATTTTCAAGTTTTACAAGTATCTACAAGTAAACCTACTTTACTTTACAAGTTTGCAAAATCCTTTATAGAGGGAATAGCATGTTGCAGTTCAGTTTATTCTGTTTCCAGTTTCTCACATATAACTACTGCAAATTTCCCTTAGTCTTTTGTAGAACTTTTGTGAATTATACATGAAGATGGTGAATTTGAACTTTTCTTAAAACAAGACATACTTTTGTCAAAAATTACCAAAGTTCTTATAAATTATATAGAGCTGGGTAATACTATACACCATAGCGAAATCAAAACCAAATATATACACAATTTTAATTGGTTTAAGAATAAAGAATTATAAGGCTATGAATTATTATTTTTGTATTTTACTTTTTGCTTTATATTTTCATTAGTAGAACATCTTATATAGTTAAAACAATATCATACAAACTCTTTAAATCTCACAGCATGCCACATCATCCAAGAAATAACAATTGGAGGCCTTTATCTATGAACTCATTTCATTATAGGAAATTTTAATTTTGGAATGCTCTTAAGCATTTGGGAAGTAGAATTAAATAATTATAGATATAGCTATTATTAAGGTTTATTTTCCTGGGGTATTGGTTAATTGTTTTAATTACTCAATATGTATTACTTTATCAGTAAATTAAAGGCTAGAAAGTGAATGAAACATCATTTCTGGCTCTTTTGATTCTTTGTATGGGTCTTTTAAAATTTATTATATACTTAAAACTATTACAATAAGGACAAAACCCTTTATGTTCATGTCTTTTGTTTGCTTTCCTTTTTGTTTTTGTTTTTAGTTATACTAAGATCTTAGTGATAATGTTAGAAATGCTGCTTGATATGATTTTAAAACTATTTTTGAAGATATTTTTGTTGTTTACTATCTTCACATCATGCATACATTTGCTCTGATTTACAAATTTACAAAAAGAGTATTGTTTGGGGGAAAATGTCAAAATATCGTCAAATATCTTCCATTATACTCTGTTGCTTAGCTATATTTTCATCTTTGTTTCTGTTTTATTATTAAAAGGTTTTCTCTTACTTTCAGAATTTGAAGTCTGTCAAAACAGTGCATTAAATGACTCTGAATCATCATGATCCAATACTTCTTTTTCTTTTCCTAGAGATGGGCAGCCTAAAATGCATGATTGTTCTGTAATTTTTTTTGTGTATAATATTGATGAATAACCTTCTCCACACATCCTAACCAAGAGTGATCTCAAGCTTTTAGGCTTAATCTAGGTTTGAGAGTGAATAATTTGACTAGTAAGGCTAGGTAACAGTTTTCTGAAAAGCTGGGTACTTATGGTGTTTGTTTGGAAGCATGGCATTTGATTTTCCTGTGTATTTTTAGCTGTGTGTATACAGAACATTAAATTCTCCTTTCCACACTTGGCACACTGAAAATCTCCTGTTCTCTGTTGGTTTATAATTTTACTGACAGGAAAAGAGCAAATGGAAATCTGTTTATAAAACCCATATTGATTTTCAATTCAAGTTAAAGCAACTTATTTTAAAAATATATAAATCATAACTGGGTAACTCCATGTGAATTTGTGTATTGTGCAACTCTGTTTTTGGAGAAATATTTTGAAGGGGAGAAATATCAGTTGGATTTTGGCAAATATAACTGGATCTGCAACCAGGCCACCAAGCTTTCTACCTTTTCCTATTAAAGGAATATTACCCTAGAATCAGCCTTAACTATTGACATCCCATGGTGGCTAACTTCTCTTCCTTCAATTGTACTCAGGCAACAGATGGTGTTGCATACATGCATATATTCTTGTGATCAATGTCAAGTTGAAGTCTGAGTTAGTACAGTAGAGAAGTGTGTAATGGCAACATAGCTGTAAGTGTTAGATTTGGGTGTTAGATTAATTCATTGCCATCTGTCTTTATTTTGTTAATCCATTTCTGTGGACACCACACACATATTGTAAATTATTTTTCAAAATGGTGTGTGTGTGTTCTAGCACAGAAAATCTCAACAACAGCTATAACACCCTTTCCTGTCTCCAAGGCAAAAACACAACAAAAAAACACATGTTTTTGCATATTTCTTTTGGCATTCCTAATATTTTTCCAGGTTTGATTTTATCCAGTTTTCTATAGATAAGAGAGTAAGGCATTGGGTTACAAAGATTATAGAACTTTAAAACCCTAAGAAAAATGTTGATAATTTTTGTATCCCTCATTTTCTCCTTTGAGCTCTTGGTATTCAACTATATAATGTTAGTAGTATAAGAGGGAAATTTTTGTCAGTATTGTTAGCCTTTAGGGAGTAAACAATTCTGATGAAATTTAATGAATACATGAAATAATGGTTCTCAAAACACATCCTTAGCAGATTTATAATATCCAAAATATGCATCTCGTACAACTCAATTGTACAAAATCCAAACTCAATTTAAAAATGGGTGAAGGCCCTGAACAGACATTTTCCCAAAGAAGACATCCAAATGGCCAATAGATATATGAAAAGCAACATCCCACTATTGGGTATATATCTAAAGAAAATGAAATCAGCGTGTTAAAGAGATATTTGATTTTCCATGTTCATTGTACCATTATTCACAATGGTCAAGATATGGAATTAAACCTAAGTGTTCAGTGACAGAAGAGAGAATAAAAAAAATGTGATATGTATGCAAAATGGAATATTATTTGGCCTTAAAAAGGATATCCTGCATTTGCAAAAAACATTCAAGAACCCTGAGGGCATTATACTAGGTGAAGGAAGAGGGAGATACTGGTCATAAGATATACAACTTTAGCTATAAGATAACAATTAACACAGAACTGATGTACAACATAGTAATTAATATTCTGTACATAGTATAAAATAATTAATGCATTTATACTTGAAACTTGTTAAAAGGGCAGATGGCAAATATTACAATCAAGTACATTGTATGCCTTAAATATATATTAATAACTTTAATTTCATCATACTTCAAGTTGATCATATTTGTATCATTAGAAAAAGTGATGAAATTTATACTTTATTTTCCAAATAAAATTTCATTGGTTTTGGAGGAGAGTGGTGAGTGGAGCACTTATTCACTTAAATGTCAAAATATGTTTTAAAATTATAATAATAAGACTAGAATGGGAAATGGCATTTTGGAAAAGTCTGTATCATTTGTCTAAATTTATTATCATTTATCATCAAATTTACCTAAGAACTCTAAATATTGCAATAAATAAACCTGGTACTTTAATAATAAAACTATCTAATTATGTTTGCTAGGATTCTTGCTTATATATTTTATTTGTATCTACAGTTTTTTTTTTGGTGCTGGGAATTGAGCCCAGGGCTGTTCTACCTCTGAGATACAGACCCAGTCTTATTTTCTATTTGTTATTTTGAAACGGGGTCTCATTAAGTTGTGTGTGTGTGTGTGTGTGTGTGTGTGTGTGTGTGTAGGGGAGCTTTCTCTAAGTTGCTGAGGATGGCCTTGAACCTGTGATCCTCCTGTCAGCCTCTCAAGTACTGAGATTACAAGTGTGTGCCACCACATCCAGCTTATATCTGAAATTTTAAATGATGTTAATTAATTTCTTTCTAACCTCTATAATCTTGATATTAAAATTTTATTTTATTTGAATGCTGACACACATAGGTGACAGTGTTGTATGTTGAGAGTTTCTATCAGAAACAGTAACAAAAATGTAGTCCTCTTTTTTCTTGGCTTTCAATATTCACAAATGTCAAACCAACACCTTTGGGAAACTATCATGCTGCATATAATTTCTGCATGAATCAAAACTAGAGCTAATGATGTTCAAGTCCATTGCCACTTGATATATTCTCAGTCCTCTCTGCTTGCCATACTCTAATGTCCTAGGACAATCTGATTTCATCATATTAACCTCAACTAGCTTGCATAGTTGATTAGAGTTAGTTTGAAGCATCCTGGATGACAATGTTTCTATTTAACTAGTCAACTTAAATTTTTTAAAAATGTTTCTTGCTTTGCAAGCCTGACTTGCAAATACCCAGAAATGCTTGTTTCTTAACCCACACGCAATGTTGTTAAGGATAGGCACTTTGTGTCTGGAATGTTCCTTGAATTCTTAGAATAAAAGATTCCCTCTAAATACCAAATTTTGCATTTATCGATTGCTTGCTAGAGTGTACTTTGTACGTATCCTGTCCAACCTAATTTTCTCACTAAAAACTTTGCCATCTTGCCTGCTGAGACTTCCTTTTCACTACTTTGTGTTGGCTTCTCTCCTCTCTCTGCCCATGCTGTGATAAAATCACTATGGTTAGAGCTAAAGTCAAACCTTTTAAATACCTAATTAAGTATTGTTTTTTTCCCCTATCTATGATAAAATATCACTGACCAGAAATCTAAAGAGCATCAAGGGAAGAAAGCCATAAATAACTCCCCCAAATGTAGGGACCCACATAAGTAAAGAGAAAAACAACTCCTTGAATCATGCCACCATGCTGGGACACTTTCATGAAGCTTATGTATAAAGTGGTACTTTTATAGCCACTGGTCAGGACTGTAATTGGAATAGCTGTTGCTGCTTGTACTGCTATTATTTCTGGCATCGCAAAAATGGGAATTGCTTTTTATCTCTTTATCATAAACAGTTCCCATAGCACAAATGGATTTATTCATAAATTCCACAGATTGAACAAGACCTCAAGCTGCAAGCAGGTCAGATTTAGCTTCATAGGCTATAAGTTCACAGCATTTCAGAAAAAAGAGGTTTTCCAGAAGTTTAGACAATTTTGGTGAGTTATGAAGTCCTTGAACTATTGTTGGGTCTATAATTTTTCAGGAGGCTGGAAAATCACCAAGAAAATGACTAAGAAGACTTTTAATACATTAATATAGTTGCTAAAGTTCAAGTGGTAAACAAATAAAGGATGGAAATGTCATTCTGGTTTCTAAATATACCATAATTTCTTTATGAGATTCCTCTTATCAGGAAACTTCCGCCCTTAAGATTCTTTGACATCTAATTTGTTGAACTGTTTATAAAACACAGAAATGTGAAGATGCATTAAATGTTGTTTACAAAATATTCATGGACCAAACTAGAAAAAAATCCACTTTGAACTTCTCTTGAATATACAGACAGTTCCTGAATTACAGCAGTTCAACTTATGATTTTTCACTTTTCCGTGGTACTATACATTAGAGTATTTATTAACTTACATGAGATATGCAACACTTTATTATAAAATATGCTTTGTGATAGGTGACTTTGTCTAACTGTAGGCTAATATAAGTGTTCTGTTCTGATCATGTAAAGGTAGGCTAGGCTAAGCTATGATGCTGAGTAGGTTATCTGTGTTAAATATATATTTTTTTTGTGGTACTGGGGATTGAACCCAGGGACATGCTGCCTCTGAGATATGCCCCAGCTTATTTTACATTTTATTTTGAAACAGAGCATCACTAAGTTGCTGGGGCTGGCCACAAACCTGTGATCTTCCTGTCTCAGCCTTCCAAGTACTGGGATTATAGGCATGGACCACCATGCCTGACTTAAAATGCATTTTTGATTTATGATATTGTTTACTTATGATGAGTTTATTGGGACATAATCTCATCATAAGAAGAGCAAAGCCGGGCGTGGTGGCACACGCTTGTAATCCCAGCATTCGGGAGGCTGAAACTGGAGGATCCGGGTTCGCGGCCAGCCTCAGCTACCTAGTGAGGCACTCCGCAACTTAGTGAGACCCAGTTTTGAAATAAAGAGTAAAAAATAGGGCTGGGGATGTAACTTGAAGGTAGAATGCCCCTGAGTTCAATCCCTAGTACTGCAAAAAAAAAAAAAAAAAGAAGAAGAGCATATTGGTAGTGATGCTTTTATACATAGGGGTAGCATAATGTGAACTGTTTCTTTCCTCATTTTCCATATTCTGATTGTTACTAGTTCTTATGGGGCTTGTTTGATGATGTTTCTATTTCTAGGAAAAATTTAATGTAAGACTACTATTGAGTTTGTGTGACAGATTACATATTCATCAAATAATCATACTCTCCCTCTGCATTTCCATTGAAAGATTGCATACTACCTTATCCTATTTATGTAGGACTTGACAATGTGATTTGCTATTGACAATGGAATAATTGTGACCATGATATGGACAGAGACTAAAAATTTTCACATGCAATTGGGCTTGTCCTCTTGTGTCTGTGCCTCTGCCATGAAAAACATATGTTTAGGCTAGCTCACTGGTCCAAGGAGGACCATACTCTTGTGAAACAGGTTTGAAACAAACCTTTAGTTTAAAATTAAGTCTGCTTCCAGTCTAGAGCAGTTGAAATTCTGGCTGGCCCACAGATGTGTGAGCAATAAATATATATCTGTTGAAAAAAATTGAAGAGATTTTTGTATACAGCATAAACTGATGGATATACATCGCATATAGTTTTAACATTCACAATTTCAACTCTCCTAGTACTTGTTTGTAAAATTTAGAAACTTGAATTTTGCTATAGCATAAAATTGATTTTTAATCACTGGCAAGTGGGGCTAACACTTCCTCCTCAGTTTCCAATTCATCGCATATATACTTTGAGGGGAGATATTATAATGTGTTATTTGAGGATTAAGGGTCTCCAGGACTTAACTTTTGTGAATATTTAAGTTTTATCATACATTTAACCTTAGGGTGGAGAATCTGCAATTTACCTTACTTAGCTGTATACATTTAATTTGACATAGCAGATTAGAAGGGCTCATTGCCTAATTTTTCTTCATTAATATAAAGGATGTGGTGTGCATGTATAAAACTGGAGGATGTTGAGAGCTACAAAGACTGTCAAAAAGGAGAACAATTTGAAGTTTCTGAAGTGATGGATCCAAAGGGCAGAGCATGAGATCAGAGCATCTTGGAAATATTTTTCTGGCTAATATCCTATTGAAACTATTTATTTTCTCATTTCTCTTTGAGAATGCATAGGTGTGATGTGACAGACACTATTATTGCAGATACTCTAGCAGGAAACAATTCTTTTTTTCATATTTTTTATTGGTGCATTGTAATTATACATCATAGTGAAGTTCAAAGTCATACAAACACACACACAGGTCTTGAAGAGTTTCTCTTCATGTCCCACCCCATTGCCCACTCCTCTCTGTATGTAATAGTATTGGCAGTGTTGCCATCATACATAGGCATAGCATGATTTGAACTGTTTCTTTCATTTGTTCCTCATTTTCCCCTGCCCATCTCTGTCTCCCTACCCCCTTACTCCATTCTGCTGGTCTTTCTCCTCATTTGTCTAAAGTCCCTTTTGTTTCCTACTTTCTCTCTAGCTTCCGAATATGAGTAAAAACATCCAACCTTTGACTTTCTGAGAACGGTTGATCTCACTTAGCATACTATTATCTAGTTCTATCCATTTTCCTGAAAATGACATGCTTTTGTTTTTCATGGATGAGTAAAATTCCATTGTGTGTATATATACCACATTTCTGTTATCCATTTATCTGTTTATGGATATCAAAGCTGGTTCCATAATTTCGCTATTGTGAATTATACTGTATTTCTTTTCAACTGTATAAGAGTCAGCTCAAGATGGATCAAAGGCCTAGAAATTAGACCAGTATCTTCGTAATTACTAGAAAAGGGCAAAGGACAACTCTCTAACATATAGACACTGAAGAGACGTCCTCAATAAGACCCTCTCCCTAAAGCTCAGGAAATAAAACTGAAAATCAATAAATGGAAAGGCATCAAGTTGAAAAGATTCTGTTCAGCAAAATAAACCATCAAGAGTCTGAAGAGAGAGCCTATAGAATGGGAGAAAAATCTTTGCTAGCTACTCCTCTGATAGAGGAGTAATATCCAGAATATATAAAGAACTTAAAAAACTTAGCACTAAAAGATAAATTAACCCAATCTCAAAATGGGCAATTGAATAGATACTTCTCAAAAGGAAAAGCACAAATGACCAATAAATATATGAAAAAATATTCAACATCATTAGCAATCAGGGAAATGCAAATCAAAACTACACTGAGATTCCATTTAACTTCAGTTAGAATGCAATCATCAAGAACACAAACAATAATAAATGATGGCAAGGATGTGGGGAAATAGGAACTCTTATACACTGTTGGTGGGACTGCAAATTAGGAACCACTTCTTAATGCGCCTTTTAATTAATTTTTCTCCTTTTGCTGTCTTATTTATACTCTTTCACAAGGCTTTCTGGGATCACCTTCAAAATAAACTACTTGTCCTTAATTCTTGTCCAGCTTACATTCTGCTTTTGAGGGAGCTCAAAATTCTAGAATGGACTCTAGTGTGACTTTTTTTTCCTGATTGATATAGGGGGCCTGTTCTACTAGATAAAGAAGGAGCTTATTGGGATTAATTTTTTTAAAAGACCAAATAAAGGAATTTATTAGTCAATTTTAGGAAATAGACTAAAAAGTCATATTTTAATATTCAATATTATAGGAATATAGGAATATCAGAATAAGGAACCATCCATTAATTATTTAACCAATGTTTATTATTTAGTACTTTGTTGTTAAAGTTTATATTCTCAGTACCCATTACATAGTTAGGAAAAATTCTAGAATTAGTGAATGAATCAATGTAAAAATAGACAGGAACATAGTCCACTTCTGTGTTAGTCAGCTCTTTGTTGCTATGACAAAATATCTGTTCTAGTCAACATTATTGTAGTCTAAAAGATCGACCATGTAACTTAGAGAAAAGAGGATTTATTTTCTTATGGTTTGGGGTTCAGTCTATGTGAGGCTGGGGACTATAGAACTCTGGCCATAGTGGTGGGAGCCAGAGAAAGGGAGAGCACATGGGCTGTGCTCCTCACATCATGAAGGCCAGAAGCAAGAGAGAGCATGAATGTGTCGGGGGGGGGGGGGGCAAATATAATCCTGAAGTCCGCACCCTATGGACCCACCTCCAGCCACATCCTACCAGCCTACCACCCAGGTAAATACATTACAGTGGATTTATCCACTTCTGGGATTACAACCCTCAATTATATCAACTCTAAACACCAATTCATGAGCTCTTCAAGGGTGCATTCTATATGTAACCATAACAATACCTGAGAAAACTGACTTAGAGAAGGAAATATTTATTTTAGCTCATTATTTCAGAGGCTTCAGTCCATAGTTGCTTGGCCTTATTGTGGTGGCTGGTGTGGGACAGAATGTCATGATGGGAATCACAAGGCAAACCAGAGCTGCTCACCTCATGTGGCCTGGTAGCAGAGAGAAAAGAATATGATGAAATGACCTACTTCCATTTAAGAGACTTCAAGATAAAAGGTACAATGTTAAGAGAATCATATTTTTGATGACTTAAAAAATAAAAATAAGGTGGGTGTGGTGGCACAGGCCTTTAATCCTACTACCTGGGAGACTGAGACAGGAAGATCAAAGGTTCGCAACCAGCCTCAGTAACTTAATGAGGCCCTCCACAACTGAGCGAGACCCTATTTCAAAATAAAATAGGGCTGGGGGTATAGCTCAAAGTTAGAATTCCCATCAGCAATCAGAGAGATGCAAATCAAAACTACCCTGAGATTTTACCTAATGCCAATTAGAATGGTAATCATTAAAAACACAAACAACAACAAATGCTGGTGAGGGTGTGGAGAAGTGGGAACCCTAATGCATTGTTGGTGGGATTGCAGATTAGTGCAACTACTTTGGAAAGCAGTATAGAGGATCTTCAGACAAATGGAAATGAACCTACCATATGATCCAGCAATACTACTTCTGGGTATCTACCCAAAAGAATAGAAACAAAACTATCAGACCAATGCATGTATATCTATGTTTACAGCTACACAATTCACAATTGCCAAACTATGGAACCAGCCAAGATGTCCATCAACAGATGAATGGATTAAAAAACTATGGGATATGTACACAATGGAATTTTACTCAGTTATAAAGAAGAACAAAATCATGTCATTTGCAGGGAAATGGATGGATCTGGAAAACATTATTTTAAGTGAGATTAGTCAGTCACAAAAAGTAAAAAATCATATGCTCTCCCTAATTTGCAAAAGCTAGGGAGAAAGTGGGTCATAACAGGGACTCTAGACAGAGAAGGAGAAACCTTAGATGAGCAAAGAAGGCGACTTAACTGAAGGCGATGGGGGAAGGGAAACACCCTAATGCACATGATGTTCTTTTATAAGCATATCAAACTCAATCACTAAACTGAACATGAGAAGGAGGGAGAAGGGAGGGTATGGGGTGGGAATTGGGGAAGGGTTATATGAGAGATGTGTGCACGTATACCTTTACCAGTTTGTACCTAACAACGATGTATGATTATAATGCATCAATAATAAAAAGTAGTAAAAAAAAGTTAGGATGCCTCTGTGTTCCCCAGTCTCCTCCCCCTAAAATATAGGAAACTATTTTTGTGACGCCGTGGGAGAATTGACAATTATTTTAAACAAAAGAATCTGGTACTAGTTGATGTTTACAATTTGGCTCTTCATTTTAAAAAGCCCCAATTTGTAGTGTTTGCTGAATTTCATGGTATAAATAGTCCCATTATGACTGATCTCAATCTACCAGCATAACATTACCCAATATGGAGTTGAGGGGAGATGTACACAACTAGCTCCATCAAGTCTGTTAGAGGTAGTTCTGGCACACCATTGAATCAAAGTTGCAGAAATAATGTTTCGGATGAAAAATTTCAGTAAAAGAAAGAGTTGGTTGGGGGATGTGGAGGTGGTAGTAGAATGAAACTAAAGGAGATTAGATAACTTACAGGGTTTCCTTTGGGGAGGTAGCCATCAAGAGTGTCAGGGTTAAGAGATTTGGTTGGATCAAGTGTTCTTCAGGAACCAGGCAGGTTAATATCGGTGAAATTTCATTTTAGGGTCTTTCAAGAAGCTTTTTACCTAGGGTAAGGAGAACACCTTCCAATATCAAAAACAATGTGTAAGCCCCTCAGGAAATAAGAGCTGGCTCTATTGAACATCAGTGCGCAATGCAGTATTGCTGTACACCAGCACTGCAGGCTGTGGGGATGTTGAGGGCTGAAATAGAACCCAGGGCTGCAACCTTGCTCCAGTGGAGCAGTAGCTATCCAACAGGACACTATTTTTTTAAAATTAACAGAAAGGAATCATCTATGGGAGCTACAACTCTGAGTATACTTCCCTTCCCAAGAATATTTGCACTTTTTAGAAGGCATCTACGCTGGGCATGGTGACGCACACTTGTAATCCCAGTACTTGGGAGGCTGAGACTGGAGGATCCAGGTTCGCGGCCAGCCTCAGCTACTTAGTGAGGCCCTCCGCAACTTAGCAAAACCCTGTTTCAAAATAAAGAATAAAAAGTAGGGCTCAGGTTGTAGCTCAGAGGTAGAATGCCCTTGGGTTCCATCCCCGGTACAAAAAAAAAAAAGAAAGCCTCTAGCTGGGCTTGGTGGCACACATCTGTAATCCCAGTATTTGAGAGACTGAGGAAGGAGTATCACACGTACAGGTTTGAGGCTTGCCTCAGCAACTTGAGACCCTGTATCCAAAGAGAAATAAAATAGGGCTGAAGGTGTAACTCAGAGATATAATGTCCATGGGTTCCATCCCTAGTACCCCCCCGACACACACAAGGCATTTACAAATAATGATGAAAGGATGACAAGAAGTCATTTCATATTGATGGAACCTCAGGCATTGAGGCAGATTGATGAATAAGATTATGTTAGTTAGGATCCCTTATTTCGAATTCTAAAATAATATATAATATTTATTCAGATGGTCATCTCTGTTGGTTGTCTTTTTGAATCAATAAAACTAACCAACATAACAAATATCAAACAGAAATTGAGTCTTTTTTGTTTACTCACACAGGTAAATACTGATTTTTCAAATATAGAAGAAAAGGTAATCACAAGGAAGCGCTAACTACCTTAATTTGACCATCACACATTGCATACATGCATCAAAATACCCCATACATATGTACAAATAAAATAATATTCATAAAAGCTATTAATGCAAAACAAATGAAAATTTTTTATTCTTTATTTTGAAACAGGTCTCATTAAGTTGCAGAGTGCCTTACTAGGTAGCTGAGGCTGGCTGTGAACCCGGATCCTCTAGGCTCAGCCTCCCAAATGCTGGAATTACAAGCATGTGCCACCATGCCTGGCAACACACGGAAATTCTTGATGAGCAAAACCTAGAACGCATGTGGTCTAGGTGAATTAAAGGGTATAGTAGTCTCTAATGTGGAACAGTTAAGTTGCTGCACTGCTTTATGTTAGTATTTGAGGACAAAAATTGCCTAGTTATTTAATAAGATTAACAGCATGGATTTTAAGAGCCAAGAAACATATTTTCTGCTTATGCAAATTGAAGAACTACTGGTATTAAATATTTGATACTTAAAAGTGGATGTTACAGAATAGAACATGTATAAGCAAGAGGTTTCAAAGGTAAATTTAGCAGGATTTATTATAATGATGATTAGAAATGCAGTTAGCATTTATAGTGAAAATTCTATTATAATGGAAATGTCCAAAGTAGGTTGTCATTGTTATTTTATTTATTTTTATTTTTTTGTGGTGCTGGATATCAAACCCAGGGCCTTGTGCATGCTAAGCAACTGCTCTACCACTGAGCCACATCCCCAGCCCATGTAGCCACTGTTAAATATTTACCTAGTGCTACCAATAGCAGTTAGTTTTAAAAATAGTATAGCTAGTACACTATGAATAGATAGCAATTTACTCAATATACTTGCAGATATAAATAATTGTAATATTTTAAATTAATAGTGCAAAGACAATAATGGTAAATTTCCTAGTGATGGAGCTGGGTGTGGTGACACAAGCCTGTAATCCCAGTACTTGGGAGGCAGAAACAGAAGGATTACAGGTTCACAACTAGTCTCAAAAACTTAACAAGGCCTTCAGAAACTTAGTGATACGCTTTCAAAATAAAAAATAAAATAGGGCCGGGGGTATGGCTTGGAGGTAGAATACCTGAGGTTCAATTCCCACTACCTAAAAAAAAAATTCCCAGTGGTGGGTTTTGCAAAATGGATGCTGGTAGATTGCAAAGAGGGTTAGAAAGCCCAGTGAAAATGTATGGCTTTAAAGTTTGGTTGCTTGGGCATCTTTGACTGGAGAATGTACCTCTCTTATCAAAGAGTTAATTTTTGATCACTTACAGAGTTTCTAGGAAGGTACATATAGAAGAAGAAGGAAACGCCTGCAAACCAGTAGATTGACCAAATCAACCCTCATGATCTACAGAGTGGCTTCTATTATAGCCAATTTGTTCCCAAATACAAGATGGCTGCTTTAGGATCTGTCATATCAGTTATCTGCACTAAAAAGTATATGACTTTGTGCTATATATACTTTGTGTATAAATTTAAGGTTTTTTCACTCACTCATGCACTTGCAAATTCTCCTTTCTTTAGACTTTGCATACTTTCAAATACAATATGCGTTCTTTTTCCTTCTGACTTTCTAATGAGTGTCATTTTATGTATACCTTATTTGATGGCAGTAGGCTTCTTTATGAAAGAGTTATAACCAAACTCAGGGAAAACATCTTCTTCCGTATTCCCTCCAAATCTGATCCCCACTTGACAAAAACATGGTCCACTCTAAGAAGCTCTGTTGGAAAAAAAACGTTGTTTAGATTTCCTTCTAGGAACTAGAAAACCAAGCCATACTTGTACCTGGATTCCATAGATAACTCTCATTTTTTATATAGCTTGTGAATTGTGATTTATTTTATTTTATTGGTATATTGTAATCATACATCTTTGTGAGGTACAAGCTGGTAGAGGCATAAGTGCACACAGGTCTCAATTAACCCTTTCTTAATTCCCACTCCATTCCCTCTTCCCTCCTCCCTTCTCATGTTCAGTTTAGTGATTGATACTTTTGTGAGTGTACATCAGGGTGTTTACCTCTCTCCTCCTACCATTGCCTTCAGTTAAGTCACCTTCTTTGTTCATCTAAGATTTTCCTTCTTCATTTAGAGTCCCTTTTATGACCCACTTTCTCCCTTAGCTTCTGAAAATTAGGGAGAACATCCTATTTTTACTTTTTGTGACTGATTAATATCACTTAACATAATGTTTTCTGGGTCCCTCCATTTTCCTGCAAATGACATGATTTTGTTCTTCTTTATGACTGAGTAAAATTCCATTGTGTACATATTCCATAGTTTTGTAATCCATTCATCTGTTGATGGACATCTTGACTGGTTCCACAGTTTGACAATTGTGAGTTATACAGCTGTAAACATAGATACACACACATTAGTCTGGTAGCTTGGTTTCTATTCTTTTGGGTAGATACCCAGAAGTGATATTGCTGGATCATATGGTAGGTTCATTCCCATTTGTCTGAGGATCCTCCATACTGCTTTCCAAAGTGGTTGCACTAATCTGCAATCCCATCAACAGTGTATTAAGGTTCCCACTTCTCCACACCCTCTCTAGCATTTGCTGCTGTTTGTGTTTTTAATGATTGCCATTCTAATTGGGGTTAGGTGAAATCTCAGAGTAGTTTTCATGTGCATCTCCCTGATTGCTAATGATGTTGAACATTTCTTCATACATTTATTGGCCATTTGTATTTCTTTGTGAAGTGTCTATTTAGTTCATTTGCCCATTTTTGATTGGATTATTTGTATTCTTAGTGGTGAGTTTCTTGCATTCTCTGTATATTCTGGATATTAGTCCTCTGTCAGAGGAGTAGGTGGCGAAAATTTTCTCCCATTCTGTGGGCTCTCTGTTGAGGTTCTTGATCGTTTCCTTTGCTTCACAGAAGCTTTTCAGTTTAATGCAATCTATGTATTGATCTTCCTTTGAATTTCTTGTGCCTTTAGGGTCTTGTTGAGAAAGTTTTTACCTGTGCTGCTTATGTGTTGAAGTGTTGGACCTATGTCCTCTTCAAGTAGCTGCAAGGTCTCTGGTCTGATTTCCAGGTCTTTGATCCATCTTGAATTGACTTTTGTGCAGGGTGAGAAAGTGGGGTTTATTTACATTTTTCTGCATATGGTTAACCAGTTTTGCCAACACCATTTGTTGAAGAGGCTACCTTTTTCCAGTGTATGTTTTTGGCTCCTTTGTCAAAAAGCAATTGACTGTTAGTGTGTGGGTTTGTTTCTGAGTCTTCTATTCTGCTCCATTGGTTGTCTATGTGTTTGTTTTTGTGCCAATACCATGCTGTTTTTATTACTGTGGCTTTGTAGTAGAGTTTGAAGTCAGGTATTGTGATACCTCCTGCATGGTTCTTGTTGCTAAGAACTACTTTGGCTATTCTGGGCTTTTTGTTGTTCCAAATGGATTTAAGGACTGATTTTTCTATGTTCGTGGGGGAATGACCTTGGTAATTAAATGAGTATCAATTGAATCTGTAGACCACTTTTGGAAGAATGGCCATTTTGATGATATTTATTCTGCCTATCCAAAAGCATAGAAGATCTTTCCATCTTCTAAGGTCTTCTTCAATTTCTTTCTTCAATCTTTTATAATTTTCCTTGTAAAAGTCTTTTACCTCCTTGGTCAGGTTTATTCCTAAGTACATAATGTATTTGTGTATGCCGGCAATTGAATCTGGGGGCATTCTACCTCTGATCTAAACCCCCAGCCTTTTAATTAATTTTTTTTCTTTTAAAACAAAGTCTCACTAAGTTTCTGGAAGTCTCACTACAATTCTGAGGCTGGCCTTAAACCTGCGATTCTCCTGTCTCAGGCTCCCAAGTACTGGAATTACAGGCATTTGCCACCATGTGTGGTATACATAAAGATTTTTAATATAAAAATACTCTTCCAGGACCTTCTTAATTCTCAAACTTCACTACAATTCAACAAGGGTGATGTGACTCCATGAAACATTGGATGGGAGTATTATATGGATTTTTGTGTATAATAAAATATGTATGCAAGATTGATGGATGTTTTTCATTTTTAAGGCAATTTCCTGTTGGATGAGGAAAAGGGGCCTTCAGTGGGCAATAAATAATTGAATGGAATAAAATCCTGTGAGCTTATGATAATTCATCTAACTGTTGATCACTTTTTAACCTGTTGAAAGGGAGGATATTTTCAACTCAGACCTTTGTTTCTGGCCTAACTGAAAATAGGTAAATATACTAAGTCCTAGGAAAATATGGCAAAGTAGGCATTTTTACTTCTATTTTAGTGTTTCTAGATATATTCAGTGTAGTCTTGTTTTTTTTTTTTTTCTGCTAACCACATCTGTCCTAACAGCATTACATTTTAAAGTATAATGTCCCCTTTCAATCACTGTGACAGCTAACTTTATCATCTGTGAAAGCTTCCCCAGAGGTTGGAATCTTCAGAAGCGGAGATTTTTCTTAACTGGTCTATCAAGATGTATTTTTGATCAGGGTATTTGTCTAAAAACAGAGTTTTTTGCATTTTTTTCCCTTACACATTTTCTAAGCAATGTGGATTTTGTCTCAGCACATTTCTTCCTTACCCTCAAGTATTCTTAGAGAGTTAGGCCAGTAAAAGTACAGAGTTCCCAGAAGGGTTCTAAGGCCACAGAGTCAGTGTAAGCCACTTTTGTTATTTACATTATAAAATGATGTTATTAAAGTGAGTTCTAGAGAAAAATGCTTCCCTGATTGTGTTGCAGTTCTGCCATTACTTTGCAGAAATAGAGCACAGCTGGGGTAAGCTTTGATGCCTTAAGGCCCTGATTTTTTGATAGATGAGAAGGAATCTCTGAAGCAGGATTTATTGATAAATTTACTTTTCTCCATGCATAAGTAGCATAATGGACAAGTGTTTTTTTCAAGTAGAGCAGCACTGAAAAAGTGACTTAAAAGGCATGTTGTAAGAGTAAGTGGGGTAATCATAAGTTAAGGCAAATGTATTCATGTTACTGTGGAACCTCTTTGGAAATGCTTAATGCCTGCAATGTTTGCTGTGGACAATAGTTGAGTAAGATTTAACAGCTATCACATTCATTCTTTCACACTTAGGAACACTCTCTATAACTAAAATGGAGCAGTAAAATGAGATTTAAAATAGCCAATATCCCATACTCATTATGTATGTATCTTTTGTATTTCAATGTGTAACCTTGAGGTTGCTTATTTTTAAATCAATTTTATCCTCATTCTTCTCCATTTTGTCATCCAACTTCATGGTTCTCTTCACTTTCATGAATTTCTTCAATAAGTTAGAAACTCTTTTGAGCATAGTAACCAAGTTCTTTCCTGTTCCACTACACCATCTGGTATAATACTTTGCACCTGCTAGACATTTTTTTTTATTTATTTTTAATTTTTTTTAGCATGGAATTTTATACATTTCTTGGGTACAACAGGGTTAATCACACATTTTTGTTGGGTACAAGCTAGTACAGGTAAAGACATCCATGCACATATTTCTCATTAACCCTTCCCCAATTCCCACCCACCCTCCCCCTATCTCCTGGTCAGTTTAGTGATTGACTTTGATGTGATCTTGTAAGTACATCAT
>PVLC010005966.1:0-72486 GCA_004027655.1 Graphiurus murinus
TTCTTCTTCCTCTCCTCCTCCTCCTCCTCCTCCTCCTCCTCCTCCTTCTTTGTCTTCTTTTTTCTTCTCTTTTCTTTTTTTTTTCCCAGAGATTATCTCAGTCCACTCAATTAAATGACAGCTATGCAGTGAGATTGTACCACCTTAGGGGCTGCTCACTTCTCAAAGTCATTTCCAAGTCTGAATCCTAGCGTGGTAGTCAAGGGCAGACCATGAACCTGAGACACAGCCGGTCCTCCACCTGGGTACCATTACGCCCTTGAACCCAAGGGTGGGCATCTCGGTTATGGGTAGCAGGGGCTTTTATAATGAATGTGCTCCTCAATTTTAAGATTGCTATGGACTCAAGTACTGAGTCTCTGAGTCTACTTTTTTATTTTTTATTTATTTTTTATTTCAGTAAGATGTCTGAGACAACTCTGGTGATAGAAAACAAATGCACATTTCTGGCTAGGGTTAGCAGACACAATGTTCTCATGTGATTAAAAATATAGTTTTTACATGGTTTGGAATCTTTCTGCAATACGTAAGCATGACTGTATGCATGGATTTCATTCACTTCTAGGTCAACATTACCCATGGTTAGGTTATGATTCGCTATATATTTATTTATGTTATTTTTGTGATACTGGAGATTGAGTCCAGGGGTGTTCTACCTCTGAGCTACACCCTCAACCCTATTTTATTTGTTAGTTTGAAACAGGATTTCACTAAGTTGCTGAGGGCTTCACTAAGTTGTTGAGGCTGACCTCAAACCTGTGATCCGCCAGTTTCAGCCTCCCAAGTAACTGAGATTACAGGATTTCAGGCATGCACCACTGTGCCAGGCTATGATTTGTTTTGTGGTACTGGGGATTGAACCCAGGGACGTTCTACCGCCTAGCTACACACCCAGCCCTATTTTATTCTTTATTTTGAAACAGGATGTCACTACATTGCGGAGGGCCTCACTAAGTAACGGAGGCTGGCTGCAGACCTTTGATCCTCCTGTCTCAGCCTCCCAGGTGCTGGGATGACAAGTGTGTGCCACCATACCTGGCTAATTTATTTTTTAAAACCTTATTTCATATGTGTGTGTGTGTTTGTGGTGTGTGTGTGTGTGTGTGTGTGTGTGTGTGTGTGTCCTGGGACTTCATAGAAAATCTATTTCTTAAGATGGGTCTGTGACAGAGGAGAGAGTTGCTGGAATAGATCACATCATGTTTCTATATCTGCTTGAAGGAAAAAAAAAAAAAGATAGAATATACATAACCAATGTCTTGATTACCAAAGTCAGCAAGAGAAAAAATGTGGGCTGAGATGGGGTTCCCGCTGTGAAATCCAAACATTATTGTGAGATTCAAAGACCTTATCATTTAAATATGAGGATTGATGGCTCTGATGAAGATAGAGCATCTTAGTTAAAACAAACAAATGATTATCTTGGACAACAGTGTAAACAAGACCCTCATTCATGAAGCTGCTAATTGCTCTTCCCAGCTGCAGAGGGCTGGCGAGCCCTCCATCGTCGCCGGGCTGCAGCGAGGAGCTTTGTCCCCTTTCTCCTGAAGCTCAGCACAGCTCGAGTGCAGCCAGTGGACCTGGGCCACCGAGGGTCTGTTCAGAAAGGAACCTGTCCACAAGGCAGCTGTGTGGAGCGTCAGGTGCCAACTTTCATAGATACGTACTCACCTCCAGGGCAGTATGGGGATTTAGCTCAGCACTGCGTTGCATCCCTCCCTCCAGAGACTTAAGGCTCTGTCACCAGAAGAGCTTTGCAAGTATTCCTTGAGGCGGAGGGGAAATGATCCTTCTTCAAAGCAAATCAGAGAGTTGGTGTCCAGACGATGATAAGCACAGATGCCCATAGATGTTCCCATTGAATTCAAAGGAAACATGGAAACCTGAATCCATCTCCCCAAAGTAGCGGCTGCCGTGATTTCATGTACGTGTTTTATGTGCCGAATGCCAACAGGAAATTACGCTTTACACAGATGTTTTTAACCTTCAATACCACTTATAGCGTGTACATTTTAAAGGAGGAAGGGAAGAAGAGAGGCAGGGAGAAAAGAAGAAAGGAAGGAAGGAGGGAAGGAGGGAGAGAAGGAAGAGGAGGAGGAAAAGAAGAGGAGGAGGAGGAGGAAGAGGCATCTCGTTTGAGGATATGTTATATATAAATTTAAAACATTTTAAGCAATTGGAATATTGACATATCTTTGCTGGTTTCGATGATTAGAAGACATTTACTTTTTAGAAATACTTCTTAGTTTCCTATTATCTTCCAGACACTTGCATAGGTCTTTATTACCTGGAGATCAATGAACTACAGCCTCTGCCCTTGAGGAACTTAGAGCCTGATTCTCAGGTAACTTCCAGACCCTGTGATCGGTGCTGAAGTGGACACATGTACCTTAGGAGGAACATCAACGCAAACCCAGAGAAACAGAACATGGGGAGCAGGTGGTAGACGGCAGGGGATTGGTTAGGGAAGGGGTGACCCTGACTCTCACTCCGCAGTTTAACACCGACACAAGGTTAAAGCAGCCATCCCTCACTGTGCTGTAAGGTGCGTTTCTTACAAAAAGGAGACACTTGTAGCATGGAGGTGGCAGGAAGGGAGGTTCTTCCAGGTGCCGAGGCACCTGCGTTGAGCCATGAGCACCGTTTGTTCCAGGAGGAGCTCAGTTACGAGACCTGTGGGGGGCAGGATGACGCCAGGGTGTGTAAAGATTCGAGTAAGTTCTTGTAATAAAAACATCAGAGAACAGCTCTGTGACAAGTGTCACAGGTGTGCAGTGCACCATCTGCTGGCCCCGGCAGAGCATGCGAGGCACTGCCAAGGGCCGGGCCAGTGTTCTAGCCCAGACAAGCCTCCCTGACATCCTTCCAGGGGATTCTCGGGTCATCATCGGGTCATGACCTTTGACTTCTGAGTACAATGCAAAGAAGTATTTTAATAAATAATCTGAAGATACCACTTCTGCATTCCTGAAGATTCCTTTACATATTTGCACCTGATTATTTTATTTTATTTTTTCCAATTTCTTCAGAGGATCCAGGAGGCTAGTCTAGTCACACATCTGAAAATGGAGGGAGAGGACATCTATAAATAGTGGGCTGGGTCATCATCAAAGGCCTGCTGGCTCCCCCCCACCCCATCTCTCTGTTTGTCTTGGCTTCAGCTTCTCACTGGAGCAAGCTGAACTCTGATTCTGCTGGCTCCTCCACTGCCCCCCAAAGACAGACTCTAAAGGTGCAAGTTGCACCCATATGTTAACCTTGCTCCCTTGCTCTTTATAAGGAGGGGTCCTGAGGATTGAACCCAGGGTCTTTCAACCTCTAAGCTATTTGACTTTTTATTTAGAAACAGGGTCTCCTTAAGTTGTTGAGGCTGTCCTTGAACCTGTGATCCTCCTGTCTCAGCCTCCCAAGTACTGGGATTCCAGGGGTGTGCCACTGTACCCTGATACTTCCTTGCTCTTGAAGATAATATTTGATAATGACTGGAGCCTGTGCCCTCCACATCTGTCTGGAGGAGAGCCAGATGTGGGGTCTCAGGGAGGAAGGAAGACAGTTGTGCTTCTAACTCTTCAGTGTGTGTGTGCCACAGCAAGTGAAGATAATGAGTAGCTTCATTCCCGAAGTTCAGTTCTTGATGGGTAATTCTCAGACTCCAAAGGAGCATTACTAAGCCATGACTAAGGATTTTGAGTAAATGTTTCTGCTCTTATCTGTGGGGTACTACTCTTCTTTTCATATTATTGGATGCAAGCTCCTTCCTTCCTTTCTTGCTTCTTTCCTTCCTTCCCTCCCTCCCTCTTGAATCATGAATTAACCTACTCCATTTCCCTTAAAAATTAGTGAACCACACCAAGAGGTTCATTTGGAATTCAGATACCTCTAAAACACAGAGAATTAAGTACTTAGAAATCTAAGTTGAGTCACTCCCTGTTTTTAGGAGATTATACATTTCTTGAAAGCAGGTGCTAGACTCCAGCTATCTTGGTACCTGTTCTGATTTCTCGTAGAATGCTTGCAGGCAGTAGGAACTGAGTAACTGCTTGCTTACCAACGCCACTGCTACAATCAAGCTCGATTACACCCATGATCATGTGTACAAAGTTGTCTGGACAATTAAAGGCGGATCCTCTAAGAGATCAAATGTTTTACCTTGTTCAATGGAAATATGAATCTTCTCAGCCTTGTAGAACATCCACTACTGGATGGAATTTAATATTACCGATCCATTGCCGTATCTGAAAACTAGCTATTGAGCTGTGCTCTTGAAAATGATGATTCAAGTGCTAAGACTTCGCATCCCTAGGAACATAGACAAAAAGAGTTGGTGGTTGGAATGCAACGAGGGGAAGAGATACGTAACTCTGAGTCTTTCCTTACCAGTAGTGCTGGTCAGTGCTGGTCAGTGCATAGCATCATCAAGGGTTAGTTGCTATTATAATTTTTTCAGGCTGGGCATGGAGACACATACCTGGAATCCCAGGACTTGGGAGGCTGAGGCAGGTGGATTGCGTGTTCAAGGCCAGCCTCAGCAGCTTAGTGAGACTCTTAGAAACCTAGAGAGACCCTGCTTCAAAACAAAAAAATAAAATAAAATAAATGGCTGGGGATATAGCTCGGAGGTAGAATGCCCCTGGATTCAACTCCTAGTACAAAAAATAAATAAATAATAAGTAAATAGATACATAGCTGTTCAGGCTGCTCTTTTACTAGAATTTGGACGTGGGTATGTGTATGTCCTGCATGGAGTATTGAAACTCAAAAAATAAAGACAACACAGAGAAATAACAACATTCATGAATTTCTTATGATCAGCTATAAAATTGAGAATATCAGTACCATTCAATTTCAATGGACGTTTACATGCCTGCCTCCAATTCAAAAGAAGAGTGTTTCAGGTGGTCAAAAATAACACATTTTTGTTTTGTTTCAGGAGAAAATGAGGCAGAGCTATTGCTTTTAACTTGCTGTGTGACCTTGGACAAGTGTCTTGGCCTCAGTGAGTTTCAGTTGTCTCCTGTATCTAATGGAAACAGAGACAGATAATCAACTATTAATGGCCCCGAGGGACCCAATGAGATAATCTATTGTATGAGCTAATTAATATTGTCTAGGAACTAACTGGCATGTTATCGTGGTAGCTTGAATTCCTGCTATCTGTCAGACACACTGTTAGATGCTCATGCTTTTGAAATTAATTTGGGGAGATAATTTTGGAGATGACAGCAAACAGTCAGACTTCAATTTGGGGTAAGAAGTTATGTAGGCCTATCATGTTCTCTGAGAGTTAGAGGTAAGAAACACACACACACACACACACACACACACACACACACAAAGAGAGTAATAGAGAGGTAATCCATTTTATGTACAGATGAGAATTTATAACTTTGGGTGAATATCATAGTTTTTTTTTTTAAGAATTAAATATGTGCCTATGTATGAACCACTGGTCAGAAGTACTGATTGACAAACAAATATGTATTGCATATACAATTATAATGCCTTCATAGTATTGCAAGATTTGGAGTGATCATGAGATATTAGGGGTAGACAGGTCATTTAGAGGAGGTGATACTGGTCCAAAGCCAAGCCCTGATTCTTTTTTTGGTACTGGGGATGGAACCCAGGGGCATTCTACCTCCAGGCTACACCCCCAGCCCTGTTTTATTATTTTATTTGGAAACAGGTCTCACTAAGTTGCTGAGGCTGGCTTTGAACTGGCAATCCTCCTGTCTCAGCCTTCCATTACAAGAGTGTGCCACCATGCCCAGATTAAAGCAGTGATTCTTAACCCGAGTCTTATTACCCCTTCAAAGTGTCTTCAGCCTTCTGAAATCGTATCCCAAGATGCTGCGGTAGGATTCTAGGAAGCACTCTGAGATGTTTAGTGTGCAGGCCTTTTTATTTATTTTTTAAATTATTTTTAGTACTGGGGATTGAACACGGGGGCATTCTACCTCCAAGTTACACCCCAGCCATATTTTTATTTGGAAACAGGGTCTTGCTAGGTTGCTGAGAGCCTCACTAAGTTGCTGAGGCTGGTTTCAAGCCTGGGACTCTCCTGTCTCAGCCTCCCAACTACTGGGGTTGCAGATGTGGGCCACCATGCCCAGCTCTTCCCTGCAGATTTTTAGGCCAGAGCTTTCTCTGATTGCTTCGGATCAGTTCTTGTCTGGACCTTGTTGACAAATGTGGCATGCTTGAGCCCATGCACACTCCTTCATTTTTTTTGGGGGGGGGGGCATTGAACTCAGGGGCATGCTACCTCTGAGTGACACCCCCTGCACTTTTTATTTTATTATTATTTCATTTTGAAACAGGGTCTCCCTAGGTTGCTGAGAGTCTTGCTAAATTTGCTGAGACTGGCTTCAAACCTGCAATCCTACTCTCTCAGCCTCCCAGATACCAGGGTTACAGCTGCACTTCACCACACCCAGCTAGAGTGCAGGCTCTTTGCTCAGGAGAGTTTTGGGAGCAGCACCATGGAGGGGCAGAAAAGGGGTAGAGGGAGAAGGTGAGCTGCAATTCAGGCTCGACAATGAGGGCAGCAGCCTCTGCCATCCCCACAGGGGCTGCGCAGCTAGAATCGCCTTCAAAGTCTCCCTGTGCAAGGCTGAGGAGGCCAGAACCTATGGTCCCATTTGAAGAGTTATTGGATTATTGGACGTGGATTACTCTAGGAAAAGTGTGGTGATTCAGCTCTCTGCTGCTGAGACAATCCTTCAAGAGGCAGTAAGTCCTTGAAGGACATCTACTAGAAAGGCAAAAAAAATCAACAGCAGACACTCCATGGTGCCCTTGTCCAGATATTTCTTAACCCCAGTGTTGAATCAAAATCGCCATGCATCATTGCTAGGATAAAAAGGCTTCCCTAGACGCAGGTCAGTTTGTTGTTGTTATTTTTCAAAGAAGCCATGATCTGTAAGAGTTTTCCAAGCCTTTCACGTTCTCCCTGGAAAAAATACTCACTTACAGATCAGTCTCTCCGGCCTGCAATGAAGCCCAGTTTGGGCAACGTGGTATTTGCCTCTGACGTCGATTTGATCCAAGAGAACATTTTAGGCATTCAAGTTTTCATTTTGGAAAGTTTCAAAGCAAGCACAAAACGGAGATAATTGTGGGACAGAGCCCCGTGTATGCATCACGGAGTGTCAGGGTTTTGTCCTTCTTGTTCCAGGGGAATTTTCGACAGCATAAGGCGCCACCTCCTCCGTGTTGATCTGAGACCCATCCGGAAGGGCGTGCCCTCCACCCAGGGTGAGGTTTCCGTGTCTGAAGTCAGGAATGTCTCTTAATAGCGCTGACGTGGTGATTGCAGCAGAAGCTGTCAGAGCAGAGATTCTGGGAAGTGGCTCTGCACACCCACAAGGTCCTTTGGAGGAATGCCGGGCCGGCCACTCACATTTCCTCTGTCCTGGCTCTGCATCTTGGCCATGGGAATTGGATTTGAACTTGGAATGTGTGCTGACGATGTTGGAGGTTGTCTCAATGTCCCACAGCACTCAGGAAGGCCATGTCCCAAGACCCAGGTCAAAAAAGAGACAGCTAATGCTGCTGCTGCTGCTGCTTCTTCTTCTTCTTCTTCTTCTTCTTCTTCTTCTTCTTCTTCTTCTTCTTCTTCTTCTTCTTCCTCCTCCTCCTCCTCCTCCTCCTCCTCCTCCTCCTCCTCCTCCTTCAACTTTGTTGTGTAACTGAGGGGTCTCCTCTGCAAACTAATGTACATGAAAGTAACCTGGCCAGCCTCCTAGCCTCCGGGCAATTTCTCAGCCCAGTATAAAATCCAAACTTGTGTTTAGGAAAGAGCAACCCTAAGATCGTGCAGAGAATCTCTAAAGCAATGTCTGGAATCCAACTAGAACAAGCAATTTGAACATGGAAATCACCTCTGATTCCTCATGATTCAAGGGCATGCATGATAGCTTCGCCAAAGTGTTGGAGATGACCTGGTAGCCCTGGTCAGCCATGCCTGTGCCGGGGCTCTGTCCTCAGGGTGAGAGGCCCCGGCATGCCCGGAGTGAATCAGCAGTCCACTGCACCCCTGGGAAATGAGCAGAGCTCTGCTGGCTGCTGGGCTCCGGAGCAGGTGGCCATGGGGGGGGGGGGTGCGGCGGTTGCATTTCCTCTTTGAGGTGGGGGCTCAGCTGTTTCCTTGGTCACGCGCCCCTAGTAAGTGCCTGGAGGAGGCAGGAGGCCGAGAATGCAGCTGAGACTTGAGCTGCAGCCAACTCCCAGCAGCTGCCGCTCTGTTCTCCGAGCTGGAACTGACTCCAGGCTGCTCGGTGGCCTGATCTGGCTTTGGGGAGGGACCTCAGAAGGGTGTCACTTGCGCACGCTGAATGATTTCAAGCACCTGCTACTGTGCGTGTGTAGCCTAATTTAAGTGACACTTCCTGACATTCAAATTATTTTAAAACTTTTAGGATACTGAAATAAATTCTTGCACTCTTTTAAAAACCAATGAATCTGTAGATTTTAAAGGAATTATTAATTTTATTATTATTATCATCATTTTTATTGTTATTATTTACTGGGGATTGAACCCAGGGGTCATTCTACCTCCAACGCCCTTTCAATTATTTTAGTTTTGAAACAGGGCCTCCACAAATTACTGAGGGTCTCCCTATGTTTCTGAGGCTGGCCTGGAAGCTGTGATCCTCTTGTCTCAGCCTCCCAAGTACTGAGGTTACAGATGTATACCACTGTGCCCAGCTTTAAAGTAATTTTTTTTTTTTTACAAGATAAAGCTTAGGCTATCATCTTAACTCAGAATGCATTAGTTTAGCATACATATTTCTTAGTTTATGTTGGTCTGCCTGCATATACACAGAAGCAGCTTGGAAAAAATATTGGACTAGCAGCAGTAAGAATGGAGTCCTAGTTTTTGTGTGACCTTTGCATATACTTTGCATAGACTTTGGACAACATCATTGCCCTTGGTTTAAGTTTTTTTTTTTTTTTAATGTGATAATGAGATAATAAACTTCTTAGATCAGATGAGGAAAACTTGTTTCCTGAAATAAAGCAATTAAAATAAGTGGGCATTTTGGGGCAAAATGCTGGAAAGGGACACTCTGCAAATATGTACAGAGTCAAAATATGTATTTAGATACACATACAACTAGGTGTCTATTACTACATGGCAAAAGTTGATATGTCTTCTAAAATGACATCATAAAATTGCTTTCTGGCATGTAAACAAATCCATTTGGGGACTTGTACCCAACATTCGGGGTTTAGCCATTTCCTTTCCTGGAGAAACAAGGGAAGAATTCTCTGGGCAAATGTCATTCAAGTTCATGAGATGAGCCTGTCATTCAACAGCACAGCTGCTGATAATGAAGTCAACCCAACTTGGTGAAGAATTCATACACCTTGCCCCAAGGGGCTCCTAGAGGGTGACACTGTCTTCTAGTCCTCTTTGTAACACCTTTTTTCCATCAAAATATTTAATAAGTATATGCAGAATGTGTGAAAGGCATTAAATTTATCATATCCACTAGAAGCTTCCAAGGCAAAAAAGATAGAATCCCATGTGTCGTTGTGGTCTCTAAAACAGACATATTAGGACTTACGTTGAGATGCTTCAACTGGCCTTTCTTTGTCCATCTTCTCAGTCACTTAACTCCAACTTTTCCTCTTACAGAACAGGAGCTGACGGCTAGAGCTGATTAAAAGTGACAAACTTAGCAGGCATGGTGGCAAGCACCTGTAATCCCAGTACTCAGGAGGCTGAAACAGGAGGATTGGAGGTTCAAGGTCAACCTCAGCAAGTTAGCAAAACCCTGTTTTAAACTAAAAAATATAAAAGGGCTGGGAATGTAGCTCAGAGGTAGAATGCCTCTGAGTTCAATCTCCAACATAAAGGAAAAAAAATGACAAAACTATTTGGGGCTGCTGAGTAAAAGAGATTAGTAGACAATGAACATAAAGGAAACTACAAACAATTATGGATGCCACCTATGCACCTTTCTCTGAATCCAAACTTATTATGCAGAAATAAATTTAATTTCTTTTAATGAAAGCCACTCCCCAAACTGTT
The DNA here is from genome assembly GCA_004027655.1 of Graphiurus murinus. Taxonomy (NCBI): domain Eukaryota; kingdom Metazoa; phylum Chordata; class Mammalia; order Rodentia; family Gliridae; genus Graphiurus; species Graphiurus murinus. The sequence continues at coordinate 10,040 of PVLC010005966.1, forward strand.
CCTTTTTCCCTGAAATTATTTGTTTGGCTTCTTATAGAGGAAAGTAAGCTTAGAAAAAACATATTCAAGTCAGTGACTTCATACAAAAGGATGCTAGAATTATTAAGAAAATTTAGTCCAGTCATGTCTGCGATTTTTCTTGTCTTTGTTTTTTTAGTGAACTTTAGTTGTTTTGATTTCTATATTTGGCCCCAAAACACAACATATTTTATGATGATGTAAATGTTTATTTAATTAGTCTTGAAATTCTTTTGGCATTTTATTAAATTATGTGGTTTGTGTGTAGGATGTTTTTCCTTCGCTTTAGCTTTGACATTTACTTAAAACCTGCCTTTTCATAGCCTTAATTCCTTTTATTGCACATTTGATGAAATCTACTTATTCTCTTCTTTTAGCCTTATTAACAGTTCTTTGCACTGTTTTTACTTTCTTGTTTTCTGCTTAAATGGCTAAATCCATCACCACCATTAGTGTTGCAACTAGGCATTTGATTTCATTCCTTATTTTTGTCTCTTCTTCATCTTTATATTTTATTTTATATTTACAGAAGTAAAACAGGTCCATTTGAAAAGATTCGGGAAGACTAGAATGCCCACGTAACCTCAGTCATCCCTGGTGGTTCCAGGGACGCGAGGGCCACTGGCTCCACTGTGGCATTCTGTCCTTACTCATTGACTGGCATGTTGTAACAGTCAGCCTCTTTCATTCCAAAAGTGGAGCGTAACTCAATGGTCGAACACGTGCTGAGAATGTGCAAGTGTGCAAGGCCCCAGGTTCAGTCTCCAGCACCAAAAAAAAAAAAAAAAAAAAAGCAGAAAAAACAATAAAACCAGTCCATTGATAAACTTGAAGTTCTGATAAAGCAGTCTATCAGGGTTTTGTTTTTGTTTTTGTTTTTGTTTTCTGTACTGGGAATTGAACCCAGACATAGCTACCTCCAAACTCCACCCCTAGACCCCCTGCCCTTTTTCAATTTGAAACAGTCTCACTAAGTTGCTGAGGCTGGCCTCAAACCTACAGTCCTTCTGCCTGAGCCTCCCAAGTTTGGGGATTGCAGTCATACACCATCCATGTACTTTTTCTTTACTTTTAGCTTGAACTCTGCTACTGTCCTTCATTCCTTCCTAGACTTAAAAGCTGTGTTTATGATACCTAATTTCTCTGTGACTTACCTTCTTTCACCCTAAAGTTATAAGTTTATCTTTTAAAATGCCAGACACAAGGTGAATCTAATAGATATGTCAGAATGGCTTTAAATTAAACTTACATATATTAGCATTGAGTTTTATTCTTACATAAAATTTCAAATTGTATCAAGAGTAAAAACTAGTTTTATTTGCTAGTGTTATCAACGACAGGGATAATAGTAACGATTAGTACCATAATCTCATGCCTGGTTAAGTTTATCTATTCATTTATTAAATAAGTAATTCATCTCTGCTAGAGTTTCAGGACAATTAAAAAGTAAGGCTATTCCGAGCCGGGCGTGGTGGCGCGCGCTTGTAATCCCAGCATTCGGGAGGCTGAGACCGGAGGATCCGGGTTCGAGGCCAGCCTCAGCTACCTAGTGAGGCACTCCGCAACTTAGTGAGACTCGGTTTCAAAATAAAGAATAAAAAATAGGGCTGGGGGTGTAGCTCAGAGATAGAGGTAGAATGCCCCTGAGTTCAATCCCCAGTACCGCAAAAAAAAAAAAAAAAAAAAAAAAAGTAAGGCTATTCCTTGTTTTTTTTTTAGTAACTTCTGTGAGAGAAGGGTAAGTAATTTTCAGATTCTTTCTGAAGAAACAGCAATTTATTTCTTTTTTTTAATTTATACTTGCAATGACATAGAATTTGGGCTCCGTTTGTAGCTCTGCTTACTTCTTAACACATTGTGTAGAGGTGTTGAATTAAATGAAGAGAAAAAGACAGGTAACGTTCCTTCTAGCTATTTAAAGGAAAGTGTAATCTCAATGAAATGGTGCGATGCGGTATACCAGTGTATCACAGAATTTTGCAGAGGTGTAGAGGGCAGCAACACTCCAAAATAACTCACTTTGGAAGGCAGCAATGGAGCGGGCTTGTGAGCGACGTATGCAATGTCCAGCAGAAAGTGACTTTTCAAAGACAGCCCTTTACAGCCTGGGGTTCTCGCAGTTGGTACTGGACACACCTGCAGCCTTTGTTGTCTTCCTAAAAGTGGAGCCCGTCCAGTCCAAGAGTCAAGGGGGCGCGCAGATGCGCTTCCCCAGGGATGGGCAAAGACTTCCCTCAAAGACCTCTTGAGACCCTTCATTAGCACGTAGCCCTGACTTTGTTTTTATCCTTCTGAGAGGGGAGTAGGTTTAAGTCCAGAAGTGTGTATTTTTTTTAAAGGAAAATAAAAGAAATAGAAACCTAAAACCTTTCCTTTAAAGGAAATCTGTAATACTTCTTTTGCATATATATATATATACATATATGCATGTGTATATGTATGTATGCATATATACATATTATACTATTATACTGTATATTATACTATATATTTATATACTTATGTACTACATATTATACTGTATATATATATATATGTATACATATACATATATATTTCAGATGTGTATGTATGTGGATATGTACCTTAAAACGATTATAATTTCTAGAGATTATATGGGTCACAATAATGAATATATTTATTTATTTATTTATTTATTTATTTATTTATTTATTCATTCATTTATTTGTGGTGCTAGGGATTGAACACAGGGGCATTCTACCTCTCAGCTACACCCCCAGCCCTATTTTATTTACTTTGAAATAGGGACTTGAGAGGTTGCTGTGAGTCTCGCTACACTGCTGAGGCTGTCCTCCAACCTGTGATCCTCCTGTCTCAACCTCCCAAGTCTGGGATTATAGGCGTGCACCACCACGCCTGGCTGAATATGGTATCAATAGCTTATTATTACTGGCCAGAAAATAAACTCTTGCCCCAACAGTTATTTCAAGAGAAGGAAAGCCCTGCGATTATCTTTCAAAATCTACTAGAGACACACTGAAAGCATTCAGTTACATTTTGTAAGGGAGAAAATCAACAACAAACAGAATGCATTTACTGCTTGTTCGTATATGTAACTTTAGAAAAAAAAATACATATGCAAGTGCTCCATTATAATTCCTTATAAGGGTAAGCTTCCTCAATTTTCTAATAATACTGCCAGTACACAAAGTCTGCGACAAAATCAGGAAGTGTTATTCCCAACATACTCTTGCTGGTGAGTGCGCACGTGTGTGTGTGTGTGTGTGTGTGTGTGTGTGTGTGTGTGTGTGTGTAATTGGGGACTACACCCCCAGCCCTTTTTTGTTGTTGTTTTGAAAAAAAGTCTCTCTAGGTTGCTGAGAGTCTCATTAGCTAACTCTGGCCTCAAACCTGTAATCCTCCTGTCTCAGCTTCCTAAGCACTGGAATTATAGGCATGCACCGCCATGCCCAATATACTTTTATCTATAATTATGAACAATCTTCTCTCTGCTATGTTCTTGGAATAAGGATCACATGACTCTCTTTCTTTGCATAGTTTTAAATCTATTGGTGAGAATTAACTTTTTTTATGGGCTTCATTACAAATTTCTCCAAATATTCCATATTACATTTTTATCTATTACTTTTGCAAGGGAATTTTGGATAGTTGGGCATACTGGTTGGCTTTCTTTTCCCTTCCTTCCTTCTTTTCTTCCTTCGATTATAGGTAAAGAAAGCTTATGACTTTTTTTCTCATCCTACAAATTTTTTCTACACTTAGGCCTTGGGCTTTGTATTAAGGAGACCATATCCAATAACAACAACAAAAAGATTCTTCTTGTGAAAGTGCCTCCTTATAACCATTATGGAAGCAACTGCTGAGTTCTCTTATCGATGATGTTTAAAGTCTTGAAGGTTCTACAAATAAAGCCGCGGCCTCAAAAACCAAGTACTGTATGTCAAGGAAGATTGACAGATATTTCATTTCTCTGATATTTCAAATCATAAATTTAATTCTTTGCGAGGTAACCTCACCCTGGAAATTTCCAAATCTGTAGCCTGGATACATGCTCCTGCAAACTTTGAGCAAGTGTACTCTCTCGAGTTTCTATTCTCTGCTGTCACACCAGCTCCTCAGCTCCCACTCCAGAGATGAGCCTGTCTCCCTGGGTGCAGGGCTGCCCCGTGGCACGTGAGTCTTCAGAGCCAGGCTGCACATTCCCGACAGCAAAGTGCGTGAGCTGGCTTCTCGTGTGTTTCTTCCTGAAATGTCAGTTTGCATTGGGCTCTTCGTAAGTTTTCTTCTCTCCAAGTCTTTGAAAAGTAAATGCACTTTAAGAGCATTTTGTCTCTTTGGGCCACAGGTGTACAAAGCTAACAACCCCTCCCAGACCCTGAGCTTTGGCATTCTAGAGTCTATGGATTAAAGACCCAAATTAAAGCCCCAACTTCATCGTCAGGAATCCCCAGGGAGTTTCTGAACACAATTTCACCCTTTTCCTTCAGTGGCCCTGAGACCATTCAGCTCCGGACCACACGCCAAATTCTCTCTCATCACCAAGTCCAGACTGACTGCGTGCTTTCTGGTGTCATCCACAGTTTCTGCCAGCACCTGCATTTAGAATGGTTTGAGAAGCTGCTTCTTCCCCTGGCCTTTAGTAACAGGCAATGCTAGCAGGTTCTAATAAATGATAGATTTTATACCAGCTGCCATTGTGTGTGTGTGTGTGTGTGTGTGTGTGTGTGTGTGTGTGTGTGTGTTTTACTGGGGACTGAATCCATGGGTGTTCTACCTCCAAGCTACACGCCCGTCCCTTTTTAATTTTTTGTTTGGAAACAGAGTCTTACTAGGTTGCTGAGAGTCTCACTAAATTACTGAGGCTTCTCTCAGACCTGCTAGCCTCCTGTCTCAGCCTCCCAAATACTCCCAAGTACAGGCATGCGCCCCCATGCCCTGCTCCAGCTGTCATTTTTGTGTGATCCTCATGAAAATGGCAATGCTTGATATTTATTAGTTTAAAAAATGTAGAGAATTATAAAAAGCAAACACCAAACCTTGATTCCACTTTCTCAGGGTCTGGTTAGACAGTGTGTACAAGGAGAGTTCATCAGGCGGAAGATATTCACCTGCAAATGCTTTTAGTTTTGAATGCAACCAACTCCTTCATTATCCTTGTGTAAGAATGTTCTGCTTAACAACAACAACAACAACAATTAAGTGATTTCAGGGCGGGGAGGGAGGGAGTGACATTATGCCCCATCAGACTTTTTTTTTTTTTTTTTTTTTGCGGTACTGGGGATGGAATTCAGGGGCATTTTACCTCCGAGCTACACCCCCAGCCCTATTTTTTATTCTTTATTTTGAAACTGGGTCTCACTAAGTTGCAGAGTGCCTCACTAAGCAGCTGAGGCTGGCTGCGAACCCAGATCCTCCAGTCTCAGCCTCCCGAATGCTGGGATTACAAGCGTGCGCCACCACGCCCGGCTTGCCCCATCAGACTTTTTAGGCAGCATGTGATCACAGGATTACAATTTTAACACTGAATGCAAAGGCAGACCAACTTTAGACTACAGCCGCTCTCTCTTGCAAATGACCAGCCACAAGTTCCCTTTAAGTTACTTTCCAAACAGCCATCTGGAGTGCAATTGGTATTGCCACGGATGGCCTCAGAGGCCTATACTGCCCAGCACAAACAGACACACATGGGTTCCAGGTGTCCTAGGTCGGAAACAAGCTCCTGAGCAAACCCTGGCGCACCTTTCAAAAATACCGACTCTTCTCCACTAATGTGTGCGGAGGTCTCTGCAAATGCTTTCCTCCCAGGGACAGATCTGTTTCCCTCTCAGCAGACAGGCAGGGATGGGAACGAGTTAGTTCCTGCTCAGTGGAAGCAACAGTTGGAAGAGACGCTGTCCCAAGTGTCTGCTACCCAGGGAACTTAGAGGCTTTCCTTGTCTTCTAAAAAAAAAAAAAAAGTGACATCAAATGGAACACTTCCTTCACCTTTCTTTCAACACTTGCGGCCCCCCACATAGACCCTTTTCTTTTCCTGCAACCGTACCTATTCCAAGATAGTTTCGCTTATATACTCTTGCATCCACCGTGGGAATAAGCTTCTAGAATGTATAGAAGGAAAACTTGCCACACAATGTTGCTACACATTAGAACAAAAATACATAAATGAGCAAATTATGAAGGAGAACAATGTCCAGTGCATCCGTAAATCTCACATTTCGAGTGCGCTTTCTTACAGGAAATCTGAGGACAGTAAGAATGATCTATGGGACACTTAGGCGTTCCTCTAGCAAATACGTTGATCTCAGCCTGGAGGCTTCTTTGTTTGCGTGGCTGTATCTGCAGCGACGTCAACCTGTGACTCTGAGGAGCCGCCACATGGGGCGGCACAGAGACAAAGGAGAAGCAACGCAGAGAGCAAGGTCTCCAGTTGTTGACAAGAGGCAGAGCCAGCAGGTGCGCTGAGGCTATCCAATCCTCCAGGCGTGATGTGAGCTCCAGGGTCCCCAGCTTCATTCCGAGGGGAGGGAGGACACCTGTGAGAGGGAGCACTCACAGGAAACTTCCAACAGCAACCAAAAGAGCACAGCTGGGAAGAAAGGCGCAGCTCTGCTTTCAGGAAATGTTGCCCCCGAGAGATAAGAACAAGGCCTAGATGTCCAGGCAGTTAAATTCTAATCAGTCATGCATTTGATCGAAGCCACTCCTTTCTCAGAAAAACTGAGCAACCTGCACAAACTCAACATCTGCAGGTGAATTTTCTGTTCTGGGCATCAGCGCCCTCCTTCTTTCTTGAATGTGACTGTCTTTCTCATTGCTCCCATTTTCTCTTAGTCATATCTCTTTGCTCTCTGATGACTGCTTTTTAAAATTGGCTACCAAAAAGACTTCAAGTGAACTTAAGGAGGCAGTGACATTTATTATTTATCGTATTTGCTCTAATCCTCTGGATTGCTTTGCTGTCAATTTCTCCTGTTGGTTTGGTAGATCCAACCACAAGCACCATCCCTTTCCTTTCTCAGCATCCCATCCAGAGGCCACAGAATACTCCAGGGAGCTAGTGGCTGTTAAATATGCTTCAGCTAAGCGGGGCAGGGTGGTGCATGCTTGTAATCCCAGTGCTGGGGAGGCTGAGATAGGAGGATCACAAGTTTGAGGACAGCCTCAGCAAGTAGTGAGACTCTCATCAACCTAGTGTGACCCTGTTTCCAAATCAGAAATAAAATCGGGCTGCATCTCTTTCAATGGACAGGCCCAACATCACAGAGCTTAGTGGAAGCAAAATATTTGCAATCCACACATCTAGAAGCATGTGAGGGCTCTGCCCTGGGGTACCTTCTAGTGGATGTTGATTAAATGGAAAGAAATGTAACCTTTGTCATCTTGGTGAACAGCTCTCTGCATGTTTCCCTGTCTTGGCTTTCAGGAAGAGGAAGTGGAAATACAGTAGCATCACCAGGCCACCAGGGACTAGGCTCCAGGTCGCAGCTGGAGCCTCCCTTCCTTCACTAAGTCAACAAAAGCTACTAAGCTTCAAAGACCGTTCTTGCAGTGTGGTTAGTAGGGAGGTAGACAAAGCAGGCAGGAATCCCCATGATTGCCTGGCTTGAGTAACAGAGGGAGGAGAGTGCTTTCCAGTTTTCGATTCAAATTGTGCACCTTGTGCAAGATTCATGCATGCTCCTGAGCCCCACGGAGGTCCCATGATTGAAGGTGCCATCCGTCCATCCGTCCGCTGACTTTTAACACTCCAGAAACAGGACGGCGAGCAGCAGCTGCCTGTCTTCTCACCATAGGCTAGAAACAGATAGCTGGAGTTGATGTAAGGATAAAACGTAATAACTGTGCAGAACAGTCCCAAATTACCCGTGTAGTAAGCGTTCAATAAAACGTAGTTGTGACTTTATTGGTGTGGTTGCTGAATCTTGCAAGAAAAGATTCTGAATATCTAGAGGATAATACAGAATTACAGCCCACATCTACCCTGCATAACCAGAAGCCCCCTGTGTTTGTGTTTCCTGAAATTCTGCATCCTATACTTGGGAAGGCAGCACATGTCCAACTTCTAGAATGTTCTCTGCCCTCACTCCTGCTTTCCTTTGGGGGTGGAAAGTGCTTCCCCACAGTCATGGCTCCAGCAATTACAGACGTTTGAGTCTCATGTTTTGCCCTTTTTATTTTTGGGGAAGTGCCCTTTGATTTCTTTTCTCCTTGGGAAGATTTTATTTTTTGGAAGGGACTGAGGTCCTAGGTGAGTTATTCAAACCTCTAGACTGATTCCTTAAGATTCAGTTTGGTAATGATGAATTTCCTTAACAGTAATTTCAAAAATATTAGCACTGGGTGTGGTGGAGCATGCCTGTAATGCCAGTGCTTGGGAGGTTGAGATAGGAGGATCACAGGTTCGAGGACAGCCTCAGCAATGTAGTAAGATTCTCAGCAACCTAGCAAGCCCCTGTTTCAAAACAAAAGAATAAAAATAGGGCTGGGAGTGAGACTTGGGGGTAGAATGTTCCTGGATTGAGTCCCCAGTACCCCCTGCCAAAAATAAATAAATAAATAAATAAAATATTAATTTTTGGCGCCGAATTCTAAGTATTGATGTAGGGAAAATAAAGACCTCACACACTAATGGAAACCCCATATTTTTCCTAATTTACGTACAGAAAAAATAAACATGGCTCTCATGGCCATTACAAAAATCTGGCAAAATAACAACTCATCAATTTTTCTTTGCTTTTATGCATTTTGTCTAAATGTCTCTTCCTTTCTTCTATTCTATGAAAAAAAGATTTTAATAATTCAAACAGTTAGCTCCCACTCTGGAATCTATGATTGCATCACATTTGCTAAATTTCACAGTTTTGAAATGACAGATTTTTTTTTTTTCACTTCTTGTAGGAACGAAGGAGCAAAGAGTTCATGTCAGATGTGCGATTATTTTTAAAATTAATATTTCTCCTCCCTTCCCTTTTGAAAAATGCCTTTGCACTTTGTGATGAGTTTAGATTTTTTGAACCCTTTAAAGCAAAGTGAAAAACATGAATTTTGTGATAAACCTTTGCTCCATTTCAAGATAGCTCCAAAATAAACAACTGAAAATAAATAATGGATAGGAATCTTGGCATCCAGATAAAAGGGAAATTTTAAAATATTATTTTGAAGTGTATTGAACTGAATTTAGAATGCAGCTCAATACCCCCCAAAAATATAAATAAATAAGCAAATAGTGCTGTTTGGTATCAGAGATCACAGAACAGCAACATATTGAAGATAAGTTTGTAACTCGGGATTTCTAGAAGAGCTAAATCGTAAAGGACATTTTTTTTGTTTGTTTGTCTTAGCCAAGTTAAAAGGTGTCATTATCCATAAGACCTCTGCTGTATTCATAAGTTCTTGGGAAACTCATTCCAGTTGTACTGAGTCTGACATCCTGGCTTTCTACCTGAAGCTTAGGGAGACGCTCATTTCTAAAGGTTACATGTGTTCTGACACCAGTATAGATTCCAATGAATTATTTCATATTTCTTTTTTTAAAAAGTATCATACCTTCCTGTAAAACATGAGCATGCTTTATCTGGGAATCATGCAAATGAGTGATTTCCTGTGTGGCCTCTGGAAAGACAGCTGCTTTGAGCTCTGGGTGGGCAAGGAGGAAGTTGGGCATAAAGCTAGCAGAGCAGACGTTCGACAAGGGCGGTGATGGCATTTGGACTTCCAGGGTTTTCAGAAATAGACTGAGCACAGTGTCTGGAAGTCCAACTATGTCTATGAAATGTTGGGAATTAAACCAGGGAGGAAACAGACATGCTATCATCAGAAATATGATCGTGCAGTTTCTCGTCTGCAAGGAAAGAAGATAGTGCTCCACTGGAAAAAATAATCATAATTAATAATAATGTAGATCTCTCTTGGAACATCCTGAGAATTTGTGACTTATATTAGGTGAATAGGATCTCAATTTCCACTAGAATTGTCATTAGAGGAACAGATGTCATTGGAAAGAGCTCTGACCTCCTGTCAAAATAGTTGTGTTATTGTTTTGTTTTGTTTTTGTGGTACTGGGGATCGGACCCAGGGGCATTCTACCTTTGAGTTATACCCCTAGTCCTATTTTATTTTTTATTGTGAAACAAGGTTTCTCTAAATTATTAGGACTAGCCTCAAACCTTCTATCCTCCTGTCTCAGCCTCCCTAATACTGGGATTACAGGCATGTGCCCCTCTGCCCAGACTTATGGTTGTGTTTTTGACCCAGCTCTATTACTATATTGTGGTGGATCTTGTCTGAGACATTAGATTGAATGCTAGCTAGACTAGCTCATCTCAAGGTTCTTTGCAGATCTGTGGTTCTGTGCATACTTTTCCTTTGTTTAAAGCTTACACCTGGTAGAAGGTGAATGACCCCACCCCATGTATGGATGAATCATGCCTAGACTCTTAATAGGATAGGGTTGGAAATGTAAGTAGTGATTGGACTGGGTGGATTATGGAAGTTGAAACCATTTAAAAAACCTGGGTCCAGTCCCAGTGGTCACTTAGAGAAACCAAATTAAGTTTTATGGTTGTAAAAAAAGAGTCTAGAGCCCGGTGTGGTGGCACATGACTGGACTCCCAGCATTTGGGAGGCTGAAACAGGAGGATCCTGAGTTTAAGGCTAACTTCAGCAACTTGGCAAGGCCCTCACCAACTTAAGAAGACCCTGTTTCAAGATAATAAAAAAAGTGGGGGTGAGAGTGTGGCTCAGAGGTAGAACACCCCTGGATTCAATCCCCAGTACCACCCCCCCCCATACACACACACACACAAAGTCTTGGAAGGTTTTGGATTATTTTCTAACCTGGCAGAAGGACCATTTGAGCCATCTCTGTGTGATTGATTTTTGTCACATAATAATCCTTATATGTATTAAGAAATATATAAAAAACTGATCCAGTCATATGACAATCACCTGCCCTCACACTACAATAATGAAGAGGTACGCTAGGGGCAATGGGTTGTTCAGAAAACATTCCTGTAGTTTCCATATTGTAGGAGTCAAAAGCAAAGCTTATCTTACCAAAGTCAAGACTATCTGAGATACTATTGCTGGTACAACTTATTGGAAACCAAGGCAAGTCAAGTTCTAACAAGGGCAGGTTATTTCCGTAGACGTAGTTAGCACTTGTATGTGTCATCCTCTATTAGAGGAAATTTTGTAAAGCAGAATGGCAGTTTCCCCTCTCGCACTATCATTTGTTGTCTTTGATCTCTTGGAGTGTATAAGAGTTTGTTTATTTTTATTCATATCATATTTAGGAAGAAACAAGTATTTTCAAAGGGTGATTGTTATTTGACCTGAATATCATTTCTAACTGTAGAACATCTTTGTGCTTGCTAGAAAAATGAGGAAACCCTGGCATGTGATCGTTGTTGTTTAGATGTTTTTATTGACATGGGCTTCCCTCAGTTTTGCAGGCGTTCAATTTATAATGGAGCTGCCCTTGCATCCAAAGCTTTGGCATTTATTCTTTTCATTGTCGGAATCCTGCTAAACATTGACCTAGGTTAATTAATTTCCAGCTTATTATAAGTAAAGAAGAAAAAGTGAAATTCTGCATATGAGCTACTCTGTTTTTAAACTTCTCTGCTCTTAGATAAAACTTAAACAAGAATAGATATATAAAATATTTCAATTCTCTAAAATCCTTAGATAAACAATTCTTATATAAACATTCCTTTTCTTACTCTTTCTTTCTTTCCTTCCTTCCTTCCCTCCTTTCTTCCTTCCTCCCTTTCTTTCCTTCTTCTTTTTTTATTTTTTATTTTGTAGTGATGGGGATGGAACCCAGGCCCCAGTACATGTTAGATACTCGACCATTGATCTATACCCCATGCCCAACATTGTTTTCTTGAATTTTTTTCCCTCCTAGGTCTTCTTCCAAAACTGTCCTCTGATAATTTGGTTATTTGAGTGGTGACTCAAGAATCTTATCTGTGTATTGGGTTGACCAAAAAAAGTTTATACGGTAGAGTTCGGTTAAACTGTAGTCTAATGTTTCTGATACATGTCTTGAAAGCTAAAACTTTCTTTGGGGAATTAATTTATGAGAAATATCATGTTGATGTTCTTTTCACCTTGGGAAAATTTCAGACTTTCTAAAGACAGTGATCCATACACTCCAGTTAGGCCGTGGTTGCTCTCATTTCTACTTGAATTCCATTCCAGTTTTGTTTTTACTGCTTTTAAACTTAATTTTAGATGTTCATAATTTTTAAACTTTAGTAGAATAACTTTTAAGAATGGCTTGTGTTTTGGTTTATATAGTTTTGCAATATTTATATACCTTAAGTGAAAAATTAACCACTTAACTGTTGCCATTGTGATATGCAAGTGGGCTTCATTTCCCGAACTGTGACCAGCTTTAAAAAAATGAAGGAAGAGTACTTATTGGAGAAATATTTCAATTGTCCAAATAAGTAAATCCTGACTGTCTTGTTTTGTCATAAAGTACCTATGTCGACTTGGGATAAGATTAGTCATCTCTGTGTTAGTTTTTAATATAAGTTTTGTGCAGAAAGTGACTAAGAAAATAATGGTCACAACTTGCAGAAAGAATTAAACTTTAATTTCTCACTTAGATATTCCCTGACAACTAAATCCTGCAGGGATTTAAATAAAAAACTCAACTTTGTTTGCTTACTTGGTGGCACAGTGATTAATATATGTAACACACACACACACACACACACACACACACAATTAGGACACATTTAATTTGGTGGTGAAGATGATAGAGAATATTTGGTACTTTGAATTACGCCTTTCTTCTCTTTCACTCTTTTTCTCATCCCCATAATCCTAGTTGGTATTATTTTCAGGTCTAAAGCAAGCTTAAGAATTTTCTTTTTAAAGTATAAATATCATATGAAATAGCAATGGCTTTGCTCATTTTCTTTCTTGTAAGTAGCTGATGGGATCACTGATCAGTTTCCTATGACTGGTGTTGCAAACCAGCTATGGCCTTTACAAACTGATACCCCCAAAATTATGGATAAAAGGACATTTCCTCTAAAAGAACTGCAGTCACTTTTATTTTGGGTATGAGTGTCTAGTGCTTTCCTTCTCTTTTTATCTTCCCAACTATAAAAAATTAAAATGTGGTCAGAATATTGATTAACAAATGGTTGCAGAAAAATATCTGTTAAATGTAGTTTTGGTCCTCTGTGCGACCCAGAGAACTTGGAATAGATCAAGATGAAATGGCAGTGGAAGAGTGGGGTTCGTTTGGCGAAGAGAAAGCTGGTGTAGGGCTGATTTCCTGGCACTGCATCCTTCGCAAAGAGAACAATTTTAATCAGCTACAAAAATATTTGTGATCCATATGTTCCTCTCTGCTCACTCCCATATGCCCAGATTCTCTTTTATCTTGGTAGATGATGACTTTATGATTCAGGCATGCAAGAATAATACCTCGCTGACTTTAGAGCTCAGTGCTATTTCAAAACGTGTCCTGGTAATTACGCACACACACAGATCCAGGCTGTTAGCGCTGTGAGTTAGTTACGTGAATATGAGTTTGTTCTTTCTTTCTTTGTGGAAAGAATTATATCTTGCATCCTCCTACTGAAGCTGGAATAATGTATCTCAGGCCCAGATTTAAAACTGCTCTGCCATTCATCTGCTGGACCAAATGCCACTGTTGAGATGTGACAGTCGGAAGGAGGGCTGTCATGACTCTTGGTGACTTCATTCCACTTGGGAAAAAAGAAAAGAGAACCTAAAAAGCATTTGGTAATCCTACCTATCGGTGATGTTCATTCTATGAAAAATTAGATAATGAGCTGGCTAGTTAGTTAGACCTTAACTTTAAGACATGGTGATCTGTATTTAATATTGAGAGTCAGCAATGGTATGCACCACAGTAAAACCAGTCAAGACTGAAAAAAATAAAATGACTGGAAATTAGCAATCCATTCTGTTCTAAATGCACATTTGCTTATCTCTCAATAGCTATATGATTTCTCATGACAAAAGGGGCATATTTTCAAGTCAGATGATCCATTTTAACAAAGCCTAAATAAATCCAGAAACTATTGACCGTAGAAATGATTGTATTTTGGACAGCTGTTTTCCTCTCGCACCCGAAATGGCCCTGTAACCAAATATGTTGTTAATATAGCCACAGTAAAATCCTGTGAGGAGCCAGCTGTACTCGTTTAAACTTGTGGGGAGTGGATGGAAAGGAGGAGAAAGAGTTTCCAGCCTGCAGACCAAAGAACCTGGCTGCACTTAGCATTTGCATAGAGGAGGCACTAGTCCCAAAGTGCATGCTCTCGGAATTAGCGGATGTGCAACGGAGGCTGGCTTTGGCAAATGTTATTAGGAGCCCATCTCTGTGTTTACATTCAAGCTGTCTTTGCTGCCACTCCTGAAGGAGTCCTGAGAAAAAAAGAAAGTGCACATTATAGCGTGGCTTGTTTTCAACAGGCTCGGAGTTTGCAAATCTGTTGAATCCCTCTGACAGTGTTTCTTTGCTGTCAAGCAGAATGCCCAGCTGGCGGCGGAGCAATCCTATGGGGAGGAGGGGGGTGCGTGGATAGATGGCGTTCACCATGTGACAAATATATTAGCAATCCTTCCCCAACTGTAAGTGGAGTATAAAGAGTTCTCTCAGCTGGGCTGTTGTGAAAGTTTTCTTTTTTCTTCTGTTATAAAAAAAAAAATATAGATAATGCTTCATTAAATCAAAACCTTTAAACCCACTTCATTTAGATAACTTTCACAAAGAAAGGAGTCACACTCGGAATTAAAATATAACCTATTAGCCTGTCATTAAGACCAAGCCCCTGGTTAAAAAAGTAGACAAGACTGTTGCTCATAGGTGATCTTGTTCCTCATTGAGGCAAACATACAAGCTTGTTTTTTCTTTTACTTTTTTTTTTTTAATACAAAGTGCGAGATTTCACTAAAAAAGGTTAAAATTGAAGTGAGTAATCTTCGGTGCAGAATGCAGTTGTTAATTTTAGCTCGGTGCGTGGGTGCCGCGCTCACTTGAACAGCCGGCTGTAGCATTCATTAGAGAAGAAGCAGGCAGCTTGGGACAGGTGGAGCTGGATCAAGCTGTGAACCTGATTCTCTGGAAGCTGGTCATTAGTGTTAGAAAACCCAGTGGTATTTATTTTGTCCTTCGCCCTGCCACGATCGGTGCCATGATTACTATTTACTTTTCGTCTTTCTGCAGGTTGACGAGGATGAGTGTCACTGTGTAAGGGAACCGCATGGAGATGGGCATCCCGAACTGTTAATGGGGACATGGGACTCCAGTTGTCTCTGATTACTTGTGTGGATTTTCCTGGTGTAGGACGACAGAAGCCGCTAGTAAGTCACCAAGACGTACAGCAGCAGGAATTCTGCGCGAAAGGTAAAGGTCTGGCTGTCACCGCATCTGTATTTTCCTGTCGTTACCTAAGTGTGTCTGTTTGCATAGGACAGCTCACCAACTGGAACCACTGTGCCCAGGATCAGTCCCAGGGACTCATTTGGCTTTTAGTTTGGAAGATGAAAGCTCAATGTGTTCATCCATTTGTTGTTGTTGTTTGAATTGAAATGCTCTGAAAAGTTAAGTGAGGGCAACAGAAGTCCTTTCTCCTCCCCTCCCCAATACCACACACGGTGTTCTCTTTGCTACTGGGAAACGGAACTTTTTTCAATTTTTGTCAATCACATATACTGAGAGCCAGTAAAATATAAGCAATCTTTCAACATGTGCTGGATTTAATCTCCCCTCCCCAGCTTAAAAGCATCCATCACTCATCACTCAGAGACTCAAACTGAGATCCTTTAAGAAAACTTTTCCTTTTACATTCCCACAATCCTTTGCCTGGATATTTTCCAGATATCATGACTTACCATCTGTTCTGTCATAGTAGATTTAAGCAGATTTGCAATGAAAATTGCTGTGGAATAGATTTTTCTCATGCTTCCTATATCTAGTTGGGCAGGGGAAAGTTACTGAATTAGTAAATGGTAATTATAGAGTCTCAAAGAAATGTATCAGAACATTGCTTTTCTTTTCCCCCCAATAATAATAATTGCCATTGTAAAGACTGGGAATGGGACAATTATTGCTTGGGAATTTCGTGAAAGAACTAACTTTCTAGCCTATAGTCTGCCTCTCTCTCTCTCTATCCTTTTTTCTTCCATTTTTCCTCTCTCTTCTTCCCTTCCCTTTTTCCATTCTTCTTTCTCTCCCTTTCTTTCTTTCTTCCTTCCTTTCTTTTACTTTCTTTTTTCTTTCTCTATCTCTCCTTTTTTTCTACCCTTCCTTTCTTTCTTCCTTCCTTCTTTTCTTTCTTTTTCCTGTTTTTCTTCTTTCTTTTTTCTTTGTCATAGCTTAGAAAATAAGGAGGAAGTAAATGGTAAATAATTCATGAGCCTCATTTGACAGAACATCAGAAGGGGAAGTGTCCGGGTTTTTGTGGAAGTAGGGAAGGGGGAAAAATAATAGCAGGCTTCAACTTTGCAGAGCCATTTCCAGTGTGTGTGTCGCAGGCTACTGTAGCCTGCAGTAGCAGAGTTCAGCTGGGACAGCTTCATTAGAGCTGCCTGCCAACCACTTCCTTCTGCAGGATCTTGCAGCACCAGCAATTGACGGGAGCTTGGGAGAGGGCTTATGCTTTTAATAATGTAGCTGTCAGTTTGAAGCCTGGAAATATTGACCCTGAAAGGTTTATTGCCAAAATCAGATCCCATGTTTATACTGAATTATTACCACTTCAGTTGAGTTTTACCCCTCGTAGAATGTCCTGTATTCTTTTTACCTGGGGAATTGTGTCTAGGGTGGAAACTTAAAAATAACTTTTGAGCCATCTCAGAGAGGCTGCAGAACATCAGTTACCCCCTTTTGATTCAGAAGCTGAGGGTCATTGCTCGAGAGCTGGAGACCATTGTCATTTTCTTCCTCTGTTTTGTAATGGGGCAGGGAGACTGGTAGTGGCGTGGGAATCGCATGTCGCCATTTAAGACTGGGTGCTCCGTTTTGATGGCCAGGTGTATTCAGGGTGTATTCAGGGTGTGCTTGGGTGTGCGTGGAGGGGTGTGGATCTGCCTCTCGTGTGTGCATTGGGTGCTCGATCTCATCTTATTCTTCTTTGTTGTATAAAACCGTGGGGAATGCTTGAGTTGCTCATTGGAATCTGAAGACAGAGGGAGAAAATGAACTACCTCAAGAGAAGCAATAAGCCCGTCACCGGCACTGACTTTGTTTTCTGATATCTTAACCTTCTAGGGCACACAACCTTGTTTTAATTTGTACCTGGGAGAATGTCTGAGCAAGGAGACCTGAGCCAGGCCATAGTGGAGGAAGGAAGGACTGAGCAGGACACAGCCGCTCCTGAGAATGGCATTGTTAAGTCGGAAAGTATGGATGAAGAAGAGAAGTTGGAACTACAGGTGAGTCGGGAGTGGTCCACATTCTCCTCCCGTTGAGCCTTGTTCTCTTCCTTTATTTCTAGAATACTTTGAAGATCTGTCTTTTTTTTTTTTTTTAATAAAGGGGTTCTACTAGTTATACAATGAAGAAATCTTTAGCTCTAATCTCCATCCCCAATTATTAGTCATTTCTTCTTTTCTGGACTGAACCTTGCTATAAAATGCTTTTCGAAAGGCAGCCTATCTAAGGAGCATGTTTAATTACTGAATTTACACACTGTACCCCAGAACCAATTGCTAGACCCCTTTGAGCTACCTACAGGGCCTCTCCAGAGGCCGCGCCAGGCTCTCTGAGTTTGAAGATGAACTTGCTAGTCCGTGACAAGATGAAGACTCAACTCACATATTTGGCTAAGGAAAGCCAAATATGTAAGCTCTGCTGGCCTTCCCGGGCAAGCTGAGGTTCAGTCTGCTCATCAAATAGCTAAGTGTGAGACTTCTCCAGTGGGGAGGGAGACTGGAAGTAACCGAAGGACGTGGAAAGTGTTAGGGTTAAATACACCATGATTTATAAGGGACAGAGATTTGGTAGAGGAACACAGGGAATTTATGAATGAGATGGATGAGATGGAAGTATCAATTCTCTTTGAACTAAACTACAAAAGTGGCAACTCTCTTTATATACCAACAGGAAACAGAGACATAACCACATAATGGTCAAAAAAACTTCAAATCTGGCTTTTCTTTTCTCTTGCATTTTCCATGAAGAGAGTATTAGAAGTTAAAAGGTTTGGGGGAGCTAGGGCAGGAGGAGGCATCCCCTTGTAATTGTTGATTTCTCTCTCTCTCTCTCTCTCTCTCTCTCTCTTTTTCTCGGTTGTTGGTTTACTGTGTGTTTTATTTGTTTCTAACATACAGAGGCGCCTGGCAGCTCAGAACCAAGAGAGAAGAAAATCCAAGGTATGGTTCTTGAGATCCTTCATAGACCCAGTATCATGGGTGGAAATGATATATTTCCCATGGGTAAAAGGATTTGCCAACAGCTCAGAGGGTCCTGTGCAGATTCTGTGGTGGGTCCACGTTGCTTTTAATGGACTGTGTTCCTGCGTCTCTTCCTTGCTTGCCCCTATGCTTTTAAATGAGAATATTCCCAGTTTGAATAACTGCGAATGTCTACAATTAGATCCCGTCCTCACACTGGGAGATTTGATGGTGCTTTCAGCCGCTTGTTTTGTTTTTATTTGAAATGAAATTCAGAGTTGGTGTTTGAGTCTCATCAACTGATGTCTGCCTTGAAATAAACAGCCACCGCCCTGCAGTACCTGTTCTTTAACCCTTTAAGCACCGTCTCCATCACTTCCCGTCCAAACATAGTTTCAGTGGAAGTCAATCTTGTCAGCTTTATGATTATTTTTTTCCTCTCTCCCAACATTTTCCCCAAGTGGCTGCGATATGCGGTCCTCGTGTTTGCAATTCGGTGGTGGGCATCATTAGCTAAGCTCCTTCCTTAAGTCCATCTGCTGACCTTGTCTCCTCTACCTCATGCCCTTCGGCGCAGAGCGGCACACTTGGCCCCCATGCAGGTGGCTCTGAGCCAGCCGCACACTTGGAGCTTGATTTGGAAACTCTGATGTAGGAATGTCTTGTGGACCTGGAGGTGATCTAGCAGCCTGAGAATGCTTTCTGTTTTCTTTCTTTGTTTTCCCTCCCTCCTTTCCTCTTTCTTCCTGTCCTCCCTCCCCACTCCCCCAGTCAGGAGCAGGCAAAGGAAAACTGACTCGCAGCCTTGCTGTGTGTGAGGAACCATCCGCCAGGCCAGGAGGCGAGAGTCTTCAGGACCAGGTACAGCCCCTGTCCCTATCATGAACTGCATGAGCCGGGCCTGTCTCTCTGTGTGCATGTCCACTGATTTCGCCTTAAATAACGTTCTGGGGGAGAAGAGTGTCATGGAAGAAAGAAATCGTATTCCTGCTACCACCCCCCTGTGTCTGAGACATCCTCAAAGAGTTTAAAAGCTTATCACAAGGTATTACGTTTGTTTTTTTTCCAGACTCTCTGAAAACTGCAAATGGAAAGGAATTCAAAAGAATTTAGATTAAAACTTAAATAAAAAGTCAGCACAGTCGTGCTGAGTTTCCTCAAAGGCTCTCTCTTGATAAGACTGAACCAAATATAGCCCTATGTACCCCGTCTCTGACCTTTCAGGAGACGTCTTACCTCTCAGCCCCCCTAAATCCACTTGCCTATAAGAAACACAACTGTTGGCTCATTCGAAACTTAAGACATAGTGACTAAGGTGCATTGAACTTCGGAGAGATCCTATTACGGGTTTTGGTGGAGGTTTCTCAATACTGCAAAAAAATGGTCCAGAAATGAATCTGAGTTAACATGATTAAGTTATTATTATTAATACATCTCTGCATATCCTTACCTTTATGTTCACTCCTTATAGCAAGCTGATTGGGCTCTAAAAAAATATGTGAATTTCCACCCAACTCTTCCCTGACCAAATGGAAAAATGTCACATCATATTTATTTTTGTTTGCCTTTGGGGCAGCGCATTAGATTTTATAAAAAAAAAAAAAATAGTCTTGCTGCTGAAATTTCAGTCATTTTCTAAGAGGCTGAGAGCAGTCAAGACAAAAGAGAATTGATTTATCTGAGCCCAGGGGAGGGGGAAATTGATGCAGATATCATTATTTTTGGTTTGCTTTGGTTTTGCTCTTTCTCTCCTCATTTTCCTTGGAATACTCAAAATCCTCTTCATCGATACAGAGAGCATTCATTGAGAGCACTTTCTTTAAAAGGACCAAAAATAAATTCCTTCTAGAGACTTTTGTCCTAAGAGTATTTTTTTTTCCTAGCCTCGTTTTCTTAACATGCCCCTCATCTCGTGAGGCATGGACAGGCTCTCATTCAGTAGCCATTACTGTGTTTCATACATCCGCTTTCTTTGACTTGGGCTCTGAGAAGTGTGTGGCTTTTCTTCAGCATTTTATTTGTGCTTCTATTTTTAATGGAGATTGAAGAGGAGGAATAATGTGAATATCATGGCTTGTATTATTAAATGTTGACTGATAGCTTATAATGCACTGCACATGATATGTGGGAACTCGGCAGAATGACAGACCTTGGGAGAAGTAACGCCCCGTAGCCCCCCATTCCTAATGCCAGGTGAGGAAGACAGCTTCTAGAGACTGGATCTGCTTTTTGTCCTATGTGGAAAGCACAGGAAGACATTTTTTTTTTAAGAGATCGTCTGTATCATAGTGCCCACCTCTGACCTAAGTCTAGTTTCTCCATGTCATTGGTGCAGAGAAGTAAGATGCAAAAGGTGGTTTGGTCCTGCTGGTTCCAAGCTCAGAAAGCAAGATGAGCTTAGTAGGAGAGAATTAGAGCCTGCCAGCTCTTCTTTAGCTAACTGAGGAGAGGTGGGGACAGGGCGCTGATAGAAAATAACCCAGACACACAGAGAAGCAAGTGGCCGTGCTACTTTTTTAGAGAGTAAAAAGCAGATCCTTGAGCTAATATGCAATGCCTTCATTAGATATCAGCGGCACTTGGGACATGTGTGGACTGAACCCCAGAGGCACATGGCAGAAGTATTCGGTATATGGATTGTATCGCTTCCTCAATGTTTGTATATTCACGGTATTTGGAAAACTGCCTTCATTTTCCTGTGTGGGAAAAACTCTTGCTACCTGTATTACTTGATCTCAGACCCATACCTGATGGTTCAGTCTGTCCTTAAGTTCAAGAGGTTTGCTTTTCTAATGTCATACTATTTACTGACCAGTGTATTACTGCAACTTGAACCATTCTTTTACTGTTGTTGGATATCAACTTATCCTGTACCAATGTATTTATTAACACTTGTATTTTATTATTGAGTCTATCAATAAAAATATTAAAAAATAACAGATTGTTTTTTACCAACTCTAAAGCACTTTTGTGTGTTCTTTCAACACCATAATGTGTATTTATGTGTAGAAAACTAGCTTTTTTTCCCCCCATGACTATAGTATTTGTCAACACTTGGCATCAGTCTGCATTCTTTTTTCTTTTTTTTTTTTTTTGGTAGAAAATATCCTTTAGCCTCTGCTCATGCATTTATAATAAGTTTCTAAGTCTCTTTGACTTTAGATTCAAACTTACAAAGGCTGGATGTTTGAATTGGTTTTGAAGAAGCAATGTAACCACTTTCATGGCCTGGATACCCACAGTTCCCTGCCCCCACCCTTGATCAACTGACAAATTCATTCTTCCCCCATCACAACTCTCAGCCATGTCATCTTAGCCAGAAATATCCCAGTGTTTGCCTAATCACGTGGAAGCAAATCACAACCCTAGAATCTGTCCGAGCCTTCCCAGATTAAGACAGCTCTGACCCAAATCACTTGACGAAGGAGAGTAGTCAAATTATACACTCACTTTTACAATTTAGTATGTGTCCATCCTGAGGATACACACGTGAAAAATCAGCAAACCCAGTTGAGATAAAGACTTCTCATGAGAACCTGTTTTATTTCATCCTCTATATCAATTATTCCCCCAGTGGTAGTGAGTTTATTTTAGCCAAAAGTTCATAATAGAGCCCCTTCCAAGAGAGAAGAGATCCAGCTTCAGAGGAATTGGGGTCTTTGCTTGTTAGATTAGCCAGATTTGCCGTGAATAATTATGAATTCCCAGTTGGCGACCCTTTGAGGAGTTATAAGCCTCAACTTTGTCACATGTAAGGTGAGAGCTATCTTAATTTGCTGTGAGAGACACTATTAGTCACTGGGAATATTATTTTTTCCCTACATCATAAATTTTAATGTCACCGCTGAAGGAAGTTTCCCTACCAAGTGATCTCTTACATAAGAATAAGTGGCTAATTTGTCATAGTTTTAATCATAATAACAAAGGTTTTTCAAAAAAAAAAAAAGCATTGAAAAAGCATGATTTGGTTCATTCTTCTTCAAAACAATGAACACATTATCAAATAAATGGCTGATATATAGTGAACTGATATAAGACAATCTGTTTTCTGCACAAAATAAACAAAGAGTAGATCAAGCTCCCAATCTGCAAAGGGTCAATCTCAGCAAGCGAGATTCAAGAGAATCTTAAATTTCAGAAAGGATTAACTGATATTAAAGTGAAAAAAAATCAAATACTGATATACAACTTATGAAAAATAGAATTCTACTTGCTACATTTTCTAGAAGGAAATGCTTATTGTAAATGGAGATTATAATGACTTGTTAATGGAATGTATAAACAATCATGATAATCTATACCTGAATTTCTGTAAGCACAGTTCCTCATAGTAGACAGCATTGTTCTAAATAGATTTTTTGTAGTAAATTGGCTATTGGGGGCTTTCTTTATGTCTGTTCAATCTGTAATTATGATTCATGAAATCTGTCTGTCTGTGTTTGTGCCAATTTCTCCTTATAAGGAGTTATAGAAGAACTACAGAAACCTTTTTTTTTTTTTTTTTTTTTTAAGATATGACAATGACTCTGATGTCAGCTTACTGATAAGGGAATTTTCCTAGCTAGTTAAAAATAAACCTGTAGAGAAAATAAGAGTTCTGATCTACAGGAATTTAACTTGGTTCAGGTTAATATTCATGAGGCAAAGTTTTAGTACTAGATGTTTCTCATGACCTCCCTTTGACTTCTGAAGTTCAATTCACCTTAAAGGGCAATTATTTTTCTGGCAGGTTTAATTTTTTTTTTCTTACCATTTAAGAAAAAAAAAATCTGCACCTCACTTTCATTTTCCTGCACTTAATAACCTCGATGCAAAATGGAAACCAGACAGAGATAATTCCATCGGGCCCTAAATTATTGTATTTTCTCCCCAACAGGAATCAATTCATTTACAGCTGTCCAGTTTCCCCAGCCTGCAAGAGGAGACTAAATCTAGGAAGGATGACTGTGAAAGAGAAAAGGAAAAGGATAAAAACAAAGATAAAACCTCTGAAAAACCCAAGATCAGAATGTTATCAAAAGGTGAATGTGAAACTGTTTCCTTCCTTGACTCAGTTTGGGTGCATATGCGTCTCAGATCACACCTGCACATGTACCACCCTATGTGCTCTGCATGTCATTTTACGGGTGTGTGTGTGTGTGTGTGTGTGTGTGTGTGTGTGTGTAAAGAGGTGAACTTGCTTTTCTTTCTGTTCATTATCCATTATTTGTGCAACTGGAGCGGTACTTTCTTTTTTCTTCTCTTGGATCAGCCATTTTGTTGGATTCTCACTTGAATCTGTTTTCCATTAGAAACATGTGCAAAGGAATAAATACACATCTGCTTTTAAATTCAGGTTCATTAGACCAATTAACTTGGAGCGGTGAACAGTAAAGATACCCAGTTGTATGCTTTAAATCTCCTGCTTATCTTAAAAGACAAATAGCAATTGGATTCACAAATTTCTGTCCATACATGGTGTAGTCTTTGAAGCACAGACATGTATATCCATGGAGTAATTGATTAATATTTTCCCTGTCACAGATGATTTGGGTCTCTGCAACCATATACTATCACATGATGTTTCATTTAAACACACACACACACACATACACACACACACACACACACACACTGTACATCAACAAATACTTTTATAAAAAATAAGTGATTCCTTCTAAACCTACAAAACCTACATTTCAGACCTATCATTGTATAAAGTAAAACTAAGTTAAAGTAAAATAGTATTATAATAAATAGCCACATGGCAGACTTTTGAAAAATAACTGAAAAAGAACCTGCCCTGTGAATCACACCTTGTCCTGATACCATATTCCACAGCCACATTTTGGCGAATCATAGTTGTCGCTGCTGCTGGATGTCTAAAACTCAAGGTATACACAAGAGTAGAGAAGTCCATGTTTCTTAAGTGGTTCTAGAAATTAAGCATCAGGTTAGAGAAGTCCAGCCTCAGAGTATCTGAAAGACTTGGAAATAGTTGGTGTCCTCCTGGGTTTTGTACTGATTAATGGATAGTGTTGTAAAAGAACCCCCCGCCCTTTTTCTAAATCTTCTCTGTTTTAAGGGAAAAAGGGGTTCCCTGGAATCTCAAACTACGGAGCTGCTTCTGTGGACGGGTGGCGCCTGTTATGTGGTCAGTGCCCTGGCCAATCTACAGTACAGGGGAAACCTGCTATTTCCCTTCCCACCCTAGACTGTGCCCAAGTCCCCTTCCTATGACACCTGGGTCTTTCCACAGTCAGCATCTTTCCAATCCGCAAATCTCATTTTCATTCTGGTGTTAACTTGCCAGGTAGCTAGCATGGAAGGAGGTATTTTCATAACAATAGCTTCATCTAAAGTTTACCTGAGCTGGAGGAAAAGAAGAAGGGTTGTGATAGCTTTCTCTCTATCCCACCTGCCCACTACTCTTCACAACTTTTTCTGCTGTTTGTTTCAGATTGCAGCCAAGAATATACGGATTCTACGGGCATAGACTTACATGAGTTTCTGATTAACACTTTAAAGAATAATTCCAGGTAAATTACTAAACACGACTCTTAGGCTTGGAAGGGTCAAAGAGAATATGATGAAGTTATCAATCCAAACATTTTGAAGAAGGCAGGGGTAAAATGCAGATATCATATGAGGGCTTTATCTCCAGCATTTTCTCCTTTCTGCCAGTGGCTTGTATGCTTATTTTTTGTATATAGTTTTAATATCTGGGTAGTTACCTAGTGAATAAATTGCTGTTTACCTTCTTTATTTCCCAGGTACAAAAATGATACTGATTAAAGGGAAAATAATAATCAAAATTATCAATATTAAATACACCAGTTATGTTTCCATGCACTTATATACCAACCTATAGTCAATTCTTGGACTCTCTCTTATTCCAAACTTACTGTTAATTTAAAATACCTATTTGTAGCCGGGTGTGGTGGCGCACGCTTGTAATCCCAGCATTCGGGAGGCTGAGACCAGAGGATCCGGGTTCGCGGCCAGCCTCAGCTACCTAGTGAGGCACTCTGCAACTTAGTGAGACTCGGTTTCAAAATAAAGAATAAAAATAGAAAATAAAGAATAAAGAATAAAAAAATAGGGCTGGGGGTGTAGCTCAGAAGTAGAATGCCCCTTAGTTCAATCCCCAGTACCGCAAATAAAATAAAATACATATTTGTTGTGCTTTAGGATCCTAATACCTTTACATGCATACATACATGTACATAAATACATTAAGACTATAAAATTTAGATACTGCAAAATATTTAACCAATGAGACAGACATAATCCTGAGCAGAATGAAATAATGTGGTTTAAAAAGTGACCAGGGAGGTGACGTGGTGGCACAAGCTTGTAATTCCAGTACTTGGGAGACTGAGACAGGAGGATCCCTGTCCGCAGCCAGCCTTAGCTGCTTAGTGTAGCCCTCTGCAACTTAGTGAGACCCTGTTTCAAAATAAAGAATAAAAAATAGGGCTGGGGGTGAAGTTCAGAGGTAGAGTGTCCATGGGTTCAATCCCCAGGGCCACAAAAAAAAAAAAAAAAAAAAAAAAAAAGTGACCAGCCTATTCCAGGGAAGAGTTATATGGAGGTTTGAAACCACATGTATTTAAACAAATGTATGTTTTTCATGCATTGGATCAACTATTAGTGAAACCTCTCACTTTATCTTTTTATTTTTTCTTTTCCTTTCAGAGACAGGATGATACTCTTGAAAATGGAGCAGGAGATTATTGATTTCATTGGTGATAACAAGTACGTTCTGCTGCCTCGCTGGCTAATGTGACGCTGTGTCTTAGTTTGGTGTTTGGGTTAAATTATTCATTCCAGGGAGATTTAGGGGTAGATAAAACATGGTTTAAGATGTTTCACGATTTGTTCAATGGAGATGTTATTGGAGGTGGGGGTCCCGTGCTGCCAGGAACTGCGGCTCAGACCATGTGTGCCTCTGCTTGTTAAATTCCTGACAAAATGGCTAGGAGCAGAGGTCATCGAGGAGCATAGAGGAGCTGTACCAAGAAGCGACCCTTCTCATTTTTATTATAGTTTTTTAATGGGCTCCAGCTGGCTGCAGTCAGTTATGCCTGGAAATAATTGTGCCGCTTTCTGTGTGCACCGGGTAATGACACATCTCCAGATAGACATCTGCAATCAGGCATTATGTCATGTCATTTGTCCTCTGCCTGGCTCTGCCGATAAGGTATCGTGGACTGAAATAGAATGCTTTCCAACAGACATTAAGTTCTCCGTGGTACGGGAAACGCACAACTATGAAACAATGATCTTTATTGCAGCTTGATGGATAAACCCATAATAAGTGGCAAATTTGTCTGGGAATGAGGGCACTAAGCAAAGCCAGAAACGAGAGGAAAAGAGGCTTAGTCGGAGGTGTGGATGGAAGGGAAACTGTTTCGTGCGTCTACGTGTAAAAGGTACTCTGGACAAGTAATGGCAATGCTGATTTCCACTTTTTCTTGTGACTCTCTTCCAGTAACCATTATAAAAAGTTCCCTCAGATGTCATCCTATCAGAGGATGCTCGTCCACAGGGTGGCTGCTTACTTTGGATTGGATCACAACGTGGATCAAACAGGAAAATCTGTCATCATCAACAAGACCAGCACCACTAGAATGTAAGCCCCATCACTGCATTTACTTAGCATTTTTTTTTTCTTCTTCTTCTTCTTCTTCTTCTTCTTCTTCTTCTTCTTCTCCTCCTCCTCCTCCTCCTCCTTCTTCTTCTTCTTCCTCTTCTCATATGGGTTCATTTATAAGAGCACAGTAGAAAATTCAAAGTACATGACATTTAAAATGTGCAGTGTTATTTATCTTTTGCTCTTATCAGCAGTGGTGTGGCATTTATCTGCAGAAGATTATTGGAGGACCAGAAAAGTTTATACAATGCAGGCAATAAAGGGAATTTATTCCCTGGTCTTTTACGTAGCTTTGGAAACATAATTTTTCTGCTTTCTGTCAATACTCCATGAAATTACATGCAGAACCGTGGGAAAGTTTTATGTCAAAATATAACTCATACTGAAAATCACAGATTTTTTAAAAACCAGGACATGTGCAGGGTAATTGTCCTTTTCTTTCCCTTCTTCTGATTTGTAGACATCTCTTTTCTTGTGGTTTCTAGAGTAACGAAAAGCTTGGAACCTGGAGACAGAAATCCTGTCTCTAGAATCCAATTCTACCAACTGGTGATGTGACTTGGCACGAGTCATTTAAAATCCACCATCTCAGTTTTTTTCACCTGTAAAATGAGAGTTTGGAGCTAGATGATCCCTAAGATGTAAGCTCTAAAAAGAAGATGGCAATTTGCTTTTTTTTATTTCCTCTTTAAAATAATCATTTGCTTTCATCTTAATATCTTTTCATGGTCCCATTGAGTCAGCCAAAGTTTCATTTCTTTCAAAACTTGAAACTGCCTCTCTTGAACGCATGTAACTTTTGAGGTACAGTGCAGGCCACTTGTATAACAAAAGATGTTAAAACTCAAAAAAAATCCCTGTCCTCAGATCACACATACTTCTTTATAATTACCTTTTCCATGCTGTACTTGATAAACCATCTAAATCGCATGGTCTTTAGAATGCCAAGTTAGTGAAGGGACCTTTTGTGTCAAGCTGAGGATTGTGGTTAAAATATTCTTCTGTTTCCCAGAAGCTCAGACAAATGGTGTTGGAGATGAGGCTCTTGAATCTTCTCGAGGGTCTGTCTGTGCTCAGCAGAGGCAGAGAGAAGGTCTTAGAGGACAGGGTACAAGCCAGGATTGCTGGGACCAAGCATGACTATTAGCTCAGGGACAACGAGCACTTTACTTCTCTGGGCTTCCAATTACTTCAGTATCTGCAGGACAGTTTGAAGTGGATGATGTTTGAGGACTCTTGAATCGTCAGAGTTATTGGGGTCCTGCGGCTTCATTCTACTGTACCGGCAAAACACATTTTAACAGTTACCAGTTTTCCACATTATCGGATCGTTGACACAGGTGCCTCCTATTTTGAACAGTAGTGGAAATGAAAGGCACTGTTCTTTAATCCTTCGCCCCTTCTCTCTCCGTCAAGTGCTCGCCCTTGTTTCTGTGGCTGTGTTGTTGCTGGTGTGTTTCATTCTCCATTCTGATTTTTCTTAAGACTTTCAGATCTCATAATGCAGGGACATGTGGATTGCAAAACAGAAACACAATTGACTACGTCCATTTATTTCTTTCGCTTTTTCTATAAGGTCATAGGGAACAGGGAAAGCCCACAGAGTAAATAGATTAGACTTGATAGCGTTTCATCTGGTAGATACTAGATTTATTTATCATTTACACTGATTTTGCAATCACATAGTCATGAATATTAATATACGTGTTTGTAGAATAGTTTTCTTTTTTTAAGAAAAGTAAGTGTTGTATAAAGACTTGATCAACTTTAATACCTCTGAAGCAGTTTGGTTCAGTATGGTTACTACATATGGCTCTTTTTTTTTTTTTTAGTTGAATCAATTAAACTTAAATAAAATTGAAACTTTAAAATTCAGCCTCTCCTTCAGGCTAGCCACATTTCAAGTAAGCATATGGGACAGAGTAGATAGAGACCACTTTTACGACTCCAGAAACTTCTATCAGACAATTCTTCCCTAAGTCCTCATGTTTCCTATATGTTCCCAAATACCACTGCAGGATGTAATTTGTCCTTTAATACTTTGGTTATCTGACAAATAGGCATCATGTTAGACTTCTTCACTTCTAGAAGAGCACCAGTTTTTGTTTTTGTTTTAATGACCATTTAAAAGTAGAGCCCGTATGACAGTTATACATGCTGGAAGAGCGAAAAGCAGCTTCTTGAATGTGCAGTTGCTACCGCAAGCATTCCAGGGCTCTGTCTCTGCCGAGTTCCTCAGGCTTACAGACCATCCTTTGTTGAGCCTTCCATGAGTTAAATCGTGCCTAAGCAAAAAAGTCAGAAGATGGGAAGTCATGGGTTCTTCAAGTATTTCCTAAAGAGTTGAGCTCAGTACATTCAACCCACAGCTGTCAAGTTCTACAACTCAATCCCCACCATGTTTCTGACCATCGCTCACTTGAGTGGCTCTTCGGGGTAAGGGTGATGGTAGTTCAGACATAACAGATATCTCTTAGGAAGGGAAAAGAAGATGAATTGAATGTTTTTTTTCCAAATGGTACCAAGTCACCATTTTCAGGACCCAAATCATTGTTAGCAGTTCTAGCAAAGATAAATGATGCTTTATAGAAAATAGTATATATTTGATGTTGAAAGTCTATGACTACGCGTTTTGGAGTTGAATTAGAAATGGAACATTTTATTTAGAACATTCTACTCATGACCTAGATGTCTTGGGTTGTGTTGTTACTGTTGTCATTATGTTTTTGTTGTTGTTGTTTTTGAGGGAGTAGTTTGGGTTCTCTGAAAATTTCAAGAGTCGTATCATCAAGGCAATTGACAGGTAATGGTCATTGGAAACCATATTACTTTAGACATATTATTGGATTGAAATATATTCATTGATTTAAAAGGAAAGGGCTGGGACAAGAACCCCTCAGATGGTTTTCTATGAGTCTTGAATTTGTAGAATACCTTTTCAATGTATATAGATTTGTGCTGTTCCAATGCAAATACATGAAAATGAATATTTTAAATGGCACTGTAACTTGGGGGAAATGCAAAAAAAATGTGAGTTGAGGATATAAAATCCACTAAAAGATCGAGAGAGAGAAAACATTCTTTCATAAATATTTTATATTTTTCTTCCTGAGTGACATTTTATTGGTATATAAGGTGCTCCTCTGACATAGATGCATAAATAATTAGAACTAGATGGGCTACATATTGTCTGGGATTAATTTCCCAATCTAATAATGTTTTTCTAGATTACAGACAGTTCAAGTAATCACAAATTGTGACTTAAACATGTTAAGTTTTGCATGAGAAGAAACTAGCTTTACATAAAGTTCAAAATACTTGGGTCATAATGACACACTGTATGAAGACTGTGTGCCTTGTGTGCTGTAATGACTTCTAGCACCTTCTGAAATATAGTTACATATAATCCATTTGCTCTCCATAATGGAAAGACTGTGTCTCAGGACACACTTCTCAGCTAGTTAAATAACATCCTCTCTTGCTTTCAATAGCATCACCACTATTTATTCGTTGCACTGGATATTTTACTTCTTGTTTCATGTATATTATTAAATCTAGCCCTGCAAACTAAGTTTCAGTTACAGAAGAGCAATGCTTAGCATGACTGGGATCTATTCCAGTGTGTCTAGCACAAACAATTTTCTTAAATAATCTAGCTCTCTTAAAGAAAATCATCCCAGAATATTGAGTAAAGTCTTCAAAAAAAAAAAAAAAAGTCCATGGACTAGATGGGAATTCCAAATCTTTACGTACTTTATTGTCTGATACGAAACAGTGACTGTCGGTTAAGCTCTTTGTTAAGATCTTTTTGAAGACTGATTCAGTGATACCAGTAAATAACAGGGTCTTCTTACGATTTAGTAGTTTGTGCTAGATTTTCTGTGCCTATTATATGTGTGACTTACTGAGAGGGTACATTCATTCAATTTAAGCCTTGCCACATTCCATTGCATTCTTTTTTAGTTTTTTTGTTTTGTTTTGTTTTTGTTTTTGTTTTTGTTTTTTCCTGAGAATGAACAAGCCACGTTTATCAATAATGGCAGTACAGGAGATGAACCTATTCATTATGTTATTATGAAATCACTGCCACAAGCCACCCAGTTGTCCACCCTGATTGAACCTATTCATTATGTTATTACAAAATCATGGCCACAAGCCACCCCAAGTTATCCGCCCTGATGGCTTCATGACCCATCCATAGGCATGCCAGTGAAGTGAGAATCAAGATGACAAGGAAGAAAGACAGAAAGATAGCTGAAGTAAGTCACTAGAGGTTTTAAGTGAATACATTCCGGGTGCTGGAGGGGTTCCGGAATAGCCAGTTGAGAAGAGAGACATCGTGTTCTTGAAGTCTGATAGTACCAACAGATGAAAACTCTCAGTCATTGGAAACACTTCCAGCAACTACAGCTCAACAACAAATCTCTACCCTAGCATCTAAACTTCACTTTCTGAGGTTGAATAAAAACTGCAAGACGGAATTCCTGTCCTCGTGGGTCTTATACTCTGCTCCCAGCCACAGGGTAATGGCTTCAGAATCTGGTGTCTTACAACCTGAAAAATGTATCACAACTCTTTGTGGACTCATAGCAGGTGCCTAGCAACTGCCTAGGGAATGGCTGCATGATTAAGGACATGCTCCATCAAGTATCCAGTAGAAAATACATGAAGGATTTTGTGGGGACTACTGGTCTACCCAGTTAATGGCTCAACCAGGCAGCTGTGAACTCTGAGGAACACCAAGACTTAAACCAATATAATGAGAAGGGGAAATCTATTGAAAGCTGAGGTATTTAGTATAAACAAGTTTATGATAATAATCACTACATTTGTTGAACACTTAATCTAAAAGTTGGATTTTCTGCATAGATGTATTTAGTTCTCATAGTCTTCTAATAAAGAGGATTTTTCTTTTAACAAGTCATTTTTTTCCAACCACATTGAAGAGAAAATTGACTGAGGGAGAATGAGTGAATCGCCCCAAATTATACTGCTACAGATGAAATCAAGATTCTGATCCTGATCATTTTTTTTCCCTCAACTCTGATGGACTTTATGATTCTATACTTTCTGGAGGCAAATTTGGAGAGGATGATCTTGTCAGGTCTCTGACAGATTACAGAAGACTGGGGAGAGGGGGAAGATAGCCCTTAAAGCTTCAGGACCCAAATGTTGACATGCATTACATGATGCCTTGGAAGCATGAATTTGGTCTTGACTAATAGGACGTCTTCAAGCAGCAATGACCAGAGGTATACAAGCTTGGAGGAGCATTACCATCATGGAGGGCTAGGGCTCTAGTTAAGGGCATCCAGGGAGAGTAGAAAATAGTATTTGTGTTCTTGTGGGAGATAGTCCAAGAAGATGGTATTATCTGAACAAACCAATGCCCTGTAGAGGATGAGTAAAGTCACCTTGCTTCTATAGCTATGGTGGTTCTCAGACCTACGACCAGGTTAAAACCAGGTGAGAGTAAGGGACCCACAGCCTCCAAGCACCCGTTTTAGCCCATAAGTTGGGGCTTACTGGCTGGAAATGTCTCTCATTGGAATTTACTGCCTTCTTCTTGAATTACCAAATGCCTGAGAGGAGCCTCTCTACATTATGCTTTTTGCTTTTAATTATTTCCTCTTGCCCATGCCCTTGTTTATGGCCATAGGTATGTTTCACTGTAGCTCCCTTTCTTTCTTATTGTGGGCATTCTTTGTTAGCTGACAAATCAGGTGGTGACACCCACTGAGCCCTATGAAAACCTAGGCGGTATCAGGGTCTATGTTACTTTAGCACTACAAATGATGTTTATGTCTAGTCTTTGTATTTTTACATCTTTTTTATTTAATATTGCAGCTAAAAATATGAATAGTGATTTGTTAAAGTATTTTAATGCCACAAATATGTAGGTCTTCTCTCTCTATTTTATTTTTGCACTGGAGATTAAATCTAGGAGCATTCTACCTCAGAGCTACACCTCCAACCCTTTTTTATTTTCTTTTTATTTTGGAACAGGGTCTCTAAGTTGCTGAGGGTCTCGGTAAATTGTAGAGACTGACTAAAAACCTGTGATCCTCCTGTCTCAGCCTCCTAAGCACTGGGAATACAGGACTGCAATACCATGCCCCACCCCATCTGTAGGTCTGTTATATTATAAATTTTTATATTATAAACTTTGCTTTTCTCTCTCTCTCTCTCTTTCTCTCTGTCTTTATGTCTCTCTTTGATTTCTCTCTCTCTCTTTCTCTGATCTCAACTTTCCTTTATATGTTTATCACAAAAAAAGTTCATTATTCTGTTGGATTTTTTTTCTCACTTCTCTCTCCTTTTCTTCATCCCAGAGAAAGGATATACACTTAGGACACACCCTTTGGAGACTAGAAACCATCCACTCACATTAGTGGTTTACAAAGGCTGAGATGAGGGATGAGGGCCCCTGTGTGTCTGGGCCTCTTTGCATATGACAGAGCAACTATTTAACTTGTCCCAGGTAATTTTCATGTGAAAAGATTGTCATATCTTGCACATTTTTTTTTTTGTCTTTCATAGCCACCCACTCTCATTGCCTCAAATCCCCTACTCTTAAGAGCAAAGAAAAGAAATAGCAAATCCACTGAAGGAGAGTAGTGATAGGTTCCAAAAGCTGAAAGACAAGACCCAAAGGCATTGGTTCAAGGTTGCACCATGAGGGTCAAGTGCCAAGGACACAACCTAGCGTCTCCTTAGGAATTGGAGTCTGGGTGTTTTCCTGGATTGAGGAGTAGGGCACAGTGACCGCACCAATTTCTTCCAGAAAAGATGATTAACTGAGCTATCTATTTAGTCAATCATAAGAACAATGAAGCCTATTTTAGTCTAAAGTTTGTCTATAGGACAAGCAAATGAGATACCCTAATATTGTTAAGAATCCCTAAAGTGCCGGGCATGGTGGCACATGCTTGTAATCCCAGAATTTGGGAGGCTGAGACTGGAGGATCCGGGTTCTCGGCCAGCCTCAGCTGCTTAGTGAGGCCCTCCACAACTTAGTGAGACCCTGTTTCAAAATAAAGAATAAAAAATAGGGCCCAGGGTATATAGCTCGGAGATAGAATGCCCCTGAGTTCAATCCCCAGTACCACCACCACCACCAAAAAAAAAAAAAAAAAAAAAAAAGAATCCCTAAAGCGATGGATAATTCCTGCACTAAGAGGCAAGATCAGTGGGCAGACCCAGAGAAGACAGGCATGGACTGCAGCACACCAAAGTCAAGGAACCTCTGCTCAGTTTCCCAGAGGCTCTGAGGCTTCACATAGCTATTGCTGGAGTTTGGCCCTGCGAAGGGTGAAGGGCATTTCGCTCCCTGCAGGT
Source organism: Graphiurus murinus (assembly GCA_004027655.1). NCBI lineage: Eukaryota > Metazoa > Chordata > Mammalia > Rodentia > Gliridae > Graphiurus > Graphiurus murinus. Next base: position 44,403 of record PVLC010005966.1, read on the forward strand.
GACTGTGTTTATGCCAAAGTAAAACAAAAAGTGCATGCTTTGTTCTCCTCCATTGGTGGCTCCTTTTCCTTTGTCTGGGAATGTGAGTGCCACTGTGAACACACCGATCTGCATCCTGATATGGGTGCTCACTTAATAACCCTCCGAAGATCCAACAGCAATTTACTTAAGTGCCTCTCAGAAATCTAGGTGTGAGTGGTTGGCAGTGTGTCATTTCTAGAGGTGGTAAATTTACTGTGCACTTTTTATAGGACTGGGGTGAAAATCATCTGACTAGAAGTCAGAGGTCAGAAGCCTAAGATTCACATTGCTTTCAGGAAAGCCATGGAGTTCATTTACTGAACATGCAGCTCTTTTTTTTTTAATTTTATGACATACACAATGGTTTTATATATATATATAAATATATATACACACACATATATATATTTGGATACATGTATACATTGCTTAATGATCAAATCTGATTAATTAACATGTTCACTACCTTAAATATCCTTTTTTTTTGTGTGTGTAAAGACACCTACTTCTTTAATTCTCACTCTCAAAGAGAGACTTATTTGTTAACATTGGTGAGACCATTGATCAAACTCCATATTATTTCCCTCAAATATTATATTTTCTCCATATCATTTTTCTCTTATACCTCAGAGAATTTAAGATTCTATCAACAAGAGTGATACATCTCAGAAATAAATTGTGAGGAGAAAAAAATGATTTTGCTGTATTCGTTTCCTCACTTCAAATTATATATGGGCCTTTCAGTGTGAATGTATAATTATCGAATTTTGGACATGAAACATTCATGTACCTTCTATAACATAGTGTCCTCAACAGAACTATTTTTAAAGAGCTCTTTTTAATGGGGATATGATGCATTTAAACATTGCACTTAGTTATTTGCTTATTCATTCATTTATTTTGCTCCCAACATTTTAGGTAGATAAATCTAGAAAAATCCATCACTAGTTTTCCACTGCTACTCATTGGTTCACTTATAAAAGTCCTGATTTGCATTTGATGATTTTTTTTCAGTACTGGGGATTGAACTCAAGGGCATTCTACCTCCGAGCTATACCCCCAGCCCTATTTTTATTCTTTATTTTGAAACCGGGTCTCACTAAGTTGCAGAATGCCTCACTAAGTAGATGAGGCTGGCCTCGAACCCAGATCCTCCTGTCTCTGCCTCCCAGCATTCGATGATTTTTAAAATTGTGCAAAGAACCAAACTAAACAATGTTGAGGTAGATGGTAAAATTATAAAATTTTAAATTATAAAATTACTATATGATCACAAGACAAACTAGGTTGAAAATTGTCTTGACCCGTTTAGAAGGGAGACAAAACCCAATTCTATGACCTTAAACTATGTTAGAAGAGACAACAACAAAAAAACGGAATCTCTCAAGTACTCAGTACTGTGAGCCTTACGCTTTCAACGGTAGTATGGACTATCAAATATGCCCATCTCCTGTTCATTTTTTTACTCTAAAAGCCAAGTTAATTTTCACTAAGTTTGTGTGTGTGTACAAATGTGCGAGTACACAGTGTGTCAGTACAAGGCTGTGTGTGTGTATACATACATATCATGTACTATATAGTTTAAGACAGTTTAAGGTTCACTGTAGATAAACACACTTCACACGGCGTTCTTCTAAATGTGCAGTAGTTCTTCAGGGAGCCCAATGGCCCTGGTTTAGTTTCCTCCATCTGAACCTTTGCTTGCTGTAAGCAGCAAAATTGGGCCAGAATCCAACTGTATCACTGTAGGTGGATTTTAGCACCTGTACCTTGGGGCTCTTTAGGGAGTACTTGAAGGTAAGCGCCTAGTAGTAGAATGGTGTTAGATAATAATATGTTATAATTTCTGCTGAAAATCTTTACAAAAATGAACTGGAATCTACCAAGAGAAGTGAACATTTACCTAGCACATGTTATCCCAGTTCATCCTTCCATACTTTCCAGATTCCACAGTATTCCCAGCAGAGCACATCTCCTAATTTTCTAATCTCTACTTCCCACCCCTTGGCTTTCAAACCAGGAATATAAAAAAACAAAATAGCAAAAAAACAAACAATACAATAAACAGAAAAATCCAGCATTTCTTCACACATACAAAAACATTGGTAATTCTATATCAACTAAACTGCACTAGCAATTCTGGATCTGTTCAGCAATTGAAATACTGCATTTGCGTGTAGGATTCAATGGGCATACATTTATGCACAACATTATATTATATTATATAAACAAAAAGCCTTTCATCCCAAGAAACAGCCATCGTATTTAGCAGTTTCCAAAAGCAACGTTACTTTCATTAAAATTTGACTGCCTCATTTGGAAACACATGAATGAAACCATTCTTTGAATATTGGAGTTCAGATTGTATCTCTCATAATCAAAATTAATACTAGTGGAAATGCTAGTTCAATACTTATTGGTGTGCCTTTAGATTTTGCCTACTCAAAAAAACAGAGTTTAATATTAATTTCTAACATTTATTGAATGCTTTACCAATGCCCAAAACTGGACTTGATTATTTACTTGTATTATTATATCTACTTAATCATCCAATGTATCTTAAGATTAAGTATTTTTACTTTCTATTTTATAAAACAAATAAAAAAACACCTCTCTATAGGGAGGTTATACACAACTAATAACCTGCAAGACTGAAACTTTTGTTAGCTTGCTTCTCAGTGTTATAGCTGTATCTTCAGAACCATTTTTCATTAGTAAAGATATTGCTAAGTTAAATAGAGTACTCTAGTTCACAGTCTTTCCACCTGAAGTTATTGATTTATTTCCTAAAATATAAGGGAATGGGACATCGAACTATTGGATATTCATATTATTATCTTTTAATGTTCATATAATTTTGAAGTGGAAAAATGGAGAACTAATAGAAAGAAAAATGCACTGATGGTCTAGTTATCTTTTTAGTCAGTTTATTACTGTGAGTGAGAAATGCTTGAACTTAGAAAACCTTAAGAAATCAATGTGCTGGCACTGAACAAGGAATCATTGTCAATTAAATGCTGAAAGTGAAAAGAAGTAAACACAAACTGTAAAGTGTTGTGCCTTCTTCTAAATTAGCACCAGAAGAGAAGTCAATGATAAGTACTTTGAACCAAATATCACATTCATGGATTAAGACTGGATTATGCATCATAGGTCGATTTAGAAAATACCATTGGAGCTTTTCAAAGTAAAAGGCGCCTAAAATTGTCCTAGGTGAATGCTAAATCTTACTTTTAGTCTAATCCTAAAATTGAAGCGTCCTTCAAATCCCAATCATTTTTACCGATTGGCACTTATGGGATAAACTTGAAATGTTTTGAGAATTCCAAGAACCCGGGCTTATGTTAGATGCCATCTTTGCATTTGAGAAGACATGTGCACGGTATTTCACAGCTATTTCCTGTAAGATCACCTACAGATCATTTGGGAGATTTGCTTTCCTGCAGCGTAGCTGTGTGCCATAGACACTAATTTTCATTCACAGACTTCTTGATTTATAGGTAAACATGAAGACATGTGCCTCTTTTGTTAAGCTAAGTAGATCTGGTGCATATGCCTATTTGGCGGTGTCACAAGACCATGCTGTATACAGTTCATAAGTAGCCAAGCTCACAAACTGGGAAGATCATATTCCAGGTCTTAATTGCATAGTTCTTCTTTTATTTTTTCAAATTTTGTACTGTATCCCCTTTTCCTTGTTGTTTTCGTCTTCTTCATATCATTATCATTTAGTCTTCTCTTTTAGAGAAAGGGGGAAAAAAGTTCTTCAGTTTACACACTATTATCTAGTTATTATCATATTACCATTAGTAAATGAACATTTCTATGCAAATAAGTCAATCAGGACATAGTAATCGGGAGTAATTTTGTAGGAAGGGAGAAGTTTATGTATACTAGAAGCGCTTAATATGATAAGCCAACACTAGAAACAGGGAGAAAAATTAAATCCGATATTTTTAAAGGTAGCAGTGCAAGAGAGAGATTAAGACTTGGTTTGACAAAACAGAAGATATAAATGCCTATTTTAGCTGATTGTAAAATAATACATGCTATGGAAGAACATTTTCTAAGTGTTCATAAATAAGAATAATTGTCTGTAATCCAGTGATTAGATATGTCACTATTAAGTTGCTGAGTTGCTTTTTATCCTTCTGAGCTAATAGCTTTCATTATTTTGTTGCTATAAAATAATACTCATTTATTATAATAATCACAAAAATATAAGAAGTTAGAAAGTAAAATTGCCTGTTACCTCACCATCCAGAAATACCTACTGCTAACATTATTCTAATTACACGTGATCGTTTCCACACAAATATGATGATGTTATACCTGTGTTTTTACAAAATGCTTTTATATGTTCATCACTATTATTGGCCATCACGTCATAAAAACGCATACTGTGTATTACATACCTTAAGTTACTTACCAGCGCACTATAAAGTTCATTGTTTTACTGTTGCAAAAAATGGAACTTTGCATTCATTCATTACTATTTTCTGAGATAGAATCATTTTGTCAAGGCAAATTGACGTTTTTATGCCCATAAGTGCACATTGCCAAATTGTTTCCCAAAGACAGTGCCAATCTCAGAGATGTCTTGTAGGCCTGTGTTGTCTTCAGATGTTCTTAATGTCTTTCATGAACAGTCTCAGGTTAAAGGAGACTCAAGGGTGTGTTTGTTAGCCTGCACATCTCTGCTTATCTTTATAGTACACTATAGACATAGAGAAGACTACAGTGAGTTGTGCAAAGGTGTGCAAAATTGGGAACATGAGTTTGAAAGATGCTAATAAAAGAAGCTGGGCACTTAAGCACTTTATAGATTAGATTTGCAAGGTGGAGTCTCACTTAAAAGAGAATGAAGTGGTAAAAAAAAAAAAGGAGAATCTATTAAGGGAAATTGTGAAATCCACCTGTTTAAGAAGAACATAGGAGTTTCAATTTGCTCAATAAAAGGTACCAAAATTATAAATATTTTAATTGGAACTCTCAAAGTATTAAGAGGAGTGTCTCTTGGGTTTCTCTAACATGTCTTACAATAAAAAAGACTTGATAAGTGTCTTACACCATCACAACATTTTACTCTGTTGTGTACAGAAACGTTTTTTGGTTGAAATACTTAATGCATGTTGATGACCATCTGTCAGTTACTCACAATGAAATCCCAAGACTTCTCTTTGCAATTCTCCATATTTAGGAGAATCAAATTCTTCAAATATTTCAGGGAGAAGGAAGGGATCAAGCTTAAGTATGGGGGAAAAGAAATAAATTTGTTCTCAAGAATCTAGCAGTGATGGTGAACTATTGAAAATCCTTCAATATTAAAAAAAAAGGATTTCAAATAGCAATGAGTGTTCATCTATTTCTAGCTTCAAAGGGAAAAAAATCTAACTAAAATTGGAATTGATTGATTAGAAAGCGATTCTCTTCGTCAGCCACACTGCTTCTCAGTTCATGAGCTATGTCTAATTAAAGAGCAATGGAGAGTGCACTGTAACTTTTCACAGTTTTTATTGGGGATGCCAAGAAATGAACTGGAAATACGAGCGCTATTGCGCTCACACAAACAATGAGTCTCACCGTAGATATGTGCTACAAATTGTAGAAAAAAAAAAAAAAAAAAAAAAAAGCATTCTTTACCTTGAGAAGAGGAAATTATTTTCCATCTAAAATAACCATTACATTTATTTCTGTGCTTTTTGGTGATGATATAAAGAAAGCTAGAAATAAGACCTCATGGGCAAAAATGAACCAGGAAAAGAAAAATTAGGCTTGTATGACGTATGGCCAGGAGATACGTAGTAAAGTTGAGGCATCATCAATTTAATAAATACCATGACATTTTGTAGCTTTGAGAATTTGTTCTTAGAGTTACGTTCTCACATTAATACATTAAAAGTAATTCATTACCATTTTAAATAAAGGTCTGAATGCATTTCCTTTAGTTTCATTCGTTTTATGGCTTAAAAATAATATTGCTACGGTGTTAAATTAGTTGTAAAAGGGATTTTTAAAAGCTATTATATAATGGCACATTACCAGTAATTTTTAGTTTAATCACTGCTGTATACCTTACTTTGCATGAGCTGAAACCGAAAATTACTCTTTAGCTCTAGAGACATAATGGTTTCCTGTAAGACCAACTTGGAAAAAAAATCTTACTTGGTTTACTTAATTCTTTTTAAGAAACTTCAAATGGTTACTTCATGATCATTTAAATATTAGAACAAAACAAATAAGCAAAACAAAAAACAAAAACAAAAAAAACCTGGTGTGGTGGTGATGTCTGTAATCCCAGTATTTGGAAGGCTGAGACAGGAAGAATTGCAGGTTCAAGAACAGCCTCAGCAAGTAGTGAGATTCTCATCAACCTAGTGAGACCCTGTTTCCAAATAAGAAAGTCAGACTGGGGGTGTAGCTCAGATGTAGAATGTCCCTGGTTTCAATCCCTAGGACCAGAAAAAGAAAAGAAAAGAAAAGAAAAAGTATGATGGGATTAATAATTTGAACTATTACATTCTAATTTTTTAAAAAAAATTAAGTATTATATTTGAAAGTAATTACTAAGATTGCACATTGCATGTGTTTTATCAGAGTAAGAAATATTCTTGCTCTAAACATCTACATTATTGATTAGAACAGGGCTTTTGATTATTTTTTGTTTATGGAACCGACATATATTTCCTAAATATATCCTGCTATGAAAAATAAATAGCACTATTAAAAAAAAGAAATGAAATTTCAAAAATAATATTTAAATAGCTGTCACGACACTTTAAACTGAGATATTCAAAAACTAGGAGGACTTAAAGGATCATTTCCACCTCTGTTCCTTCCCAAAATACCCTCAGATTTTAAGTATATATATATATATATATATATATATGATTTCATGCTGGTCAATGTGTAACATAAACCCAATTTTCAAAGATCTTCTTGATGTTCTGATTTTGAATTTATGTTCCCGCTAACCAAACTCTGTCTTGTTCTGTTTTATAATTACAGAATTTATGAGCTCATACCTTATTCAGCGACTCTTTCAATCTGTCCCTGAATTTTAGTGATTTATGAACAGCTGTGCTAAATTTTCATTCATTCTTACATTGATTAATTCACTCCTTCAGCTGAATACTCCTTCGGCTGAATGCCCCCACGGCCCTGCCTGGACCTGGGGACCAAAGACTGAGTACTTTAAAAAACAAAGGTCCTGCCCACATGAGAATTACATTCTTGTTTTAGTTGTAGCCTGAAATCTCACACTAATGTTTTTTCATCTTATGCAAGAATTTTTTTTTTTTTTTTTTTTTTTTGCGGTACTGGGGATTGAGCACAGGGGCATTCTACCTCCGAGCTACACCCCCAGCCCTATTTTTTATTCTTTATTTTGAAACCGGGTCTCACTAAGTTGCAGAGTGCCTCACTAGGTAGCTGAGGCTGGCCGAGAACCCGGATCCTCGGGTCTCAGTCTCTCGAATGCTGGGATTACAAGCGTGCGCCACCACGCCCGGCTTATGCAAGAATTTATTAAAAAAAAAAAATCACCTTCTGCTCATGAGTCAAAAAAGTCTGCATTCTCAGACCACTCTATGTCCATGTAAACAGTAATAGACTGTTAGAAAGAAATATATATATATATATATGTATATATATATATATACTCATATACATATGTAAATTTAGGCAAATTATTTCATTTACTGGAACTTATCAGACTACAGAGCCTAGGGATATTAGAAGATACCTAATTAACATTGACACAATCAACATCTTCATTTAAGTCAACATCCTAATTTTATTTGCTATGAAAAAAAGCAACAAGTATTGGATGAAGATGCTGGGATGCTAAAACAAATTCTGGGGGGTTGTTATCATTTACAGTAGCCTACAACTACACGCAATGCTATTATAAGATTTTACGTATAAGTAATTGAAATGTGGGCTTTTTCTCTCCTGCAAATGGCTTCTTCACTGTGAAGTGGGATTTTATTCATGCTTTATATTCTGATCTTTAAAAGTCCTCTTGGCACTTGCAGAAGTGTGTACCATGTTGTGTTACATGTTGGGTTTGGTGGAAAATGGGAAAATGTTTACATCGATCACCAAAATGATGTGATGGGGGCTTCTGTTCTGTCAAGTGAGGTTTTGGGGACCTTCAGTATAATCCAAGACTGAACTGAGGCTAAGTGGAGGTGACCAGGCTCTTGGATGCCTGTGGATTAGTGGGCGGGTCTATAAACATGGAGTCAAAAGACGGATGGTTCCCTTGTCTTTGAAAGAGGCAAAAACTATTTGCTTCCAGTGCATCAAACTTTTACCATACACACTGAAAAAGACAGTGGCGCCACTGTGCAAAAATTATACACAGTTCTAGAAACTAGAAGTGGTATGGTTCCCGCTTTCTGCTACTGTCTACTCATCAATATTATTATAATTTCTGCACATGTGCTTAAGGGAAGAACACTTCTCATCAGGATTTGAAGGATGTACTTCAGCCACTCTTTTGTTTTCAAAACGCCATTTGCTTACTTTGGAGATGTAGGCAAGTGGTGTGATTTTCTTAATTACTGGTCACCCACCTTAAACAGCAGACACTGTGAAGTGGCCTCCCAGTGACTAAAGGCCTAATGGACCCAGCAGGGACAGACAACCCCCAACCGTCAACAGTAATATATCAGACACGACAGACACACTTTAATGAGAGTCATGAATTACAACTGCTTCTGAACCAGGGAGGGCTATTCTAGCATTTCCTCTGTGGGTGATCCCAAACCCAAGTCATGCATCAAGTTCTATAGGGTGCAGTGAGAATCGTGGGAAATTAACAAAGAAGTCGAGCCCTTTCCTTTAATAACACCAAATGATTAAGAGAACCTAAAAAAAAAAAAAATCAATTGACTAATCGATGGTGTGTAACGGCTTGGAGCATTTCCCCCATAGTAATCAGCCATTAAGTTGTTTAAACTAAATATCTTGTTTCCTCAATTACGGAACTGATTTATAAACACAGTCAAGAACGGCAGCGTCTAGTGAAGCCAGGATTCCAGAGCATTCCTCATTGGAGAAAGACAGGCATCATTTGTAAATGAACCTCAGTTGCTATAGATCCAGAAATAGATCCAGAAATCTCTTGAGATATGGTGGAGATATTCTCCAAGACTGCCGACATTTGGTGGGTTAAATTCCTGCCAAGTTCTAAACACATATATTTGAGACTGTGAGTGGGAATTTGTTTGACTTTAGAAGTGATGGAGGCCAAAATAACTACAAAAACATCTGTATGTGCAGACCTTTTAAACGTGTCTTTAAATCCAGCCATGGTGACCAGCCTACAACATACAAAGATTCTGAATACAAAACAACAAAAAGGTATCCTAACATCTTATGTGAAATGACGTATTATTACCTACTTGTACAGCCAGCAACTCTAATATCAGAACCACATGTAACATTTAAAAAAAAATTAATTTGCCACTGTGTGTGTGGGGGGGGGAAACACTAGAAATAACTTTAAGCAGGGAGAAAAAAAAAAAACTTTTTTTATTGATATGTTTTACTTTGCTGGCAGACCAGAGCAAAGGTTTTGTGAACATTTAAAAGATGAAAAAGGTGAAGAATTCCAGAAGCGGTTTATCTTGAAGCGAGATAACTCTAGTATTGATAAAGAAGACAATCAGGTTGGTTCTCAAGTTTGAGAGTGGCTGACATTGTTGTTTTTGAAGGTGGGCTGACTGATGTTTCTTGTCATTCCTTTGTTGTCCCTCCCCACCCTCCCAGCCCTGCCTCTGCCTCTGCCTCTGATATTGCTGTCCCTGCCTCCCCTGGCCTCCCCCCTTTTGGCGATTGACGGGGAGCCCAAACCGTGTCCTGGTTGCTTAGCAATGGCTCTGTGTCAGGCTGCATGGGTGGCGCTTGGCAAACAGTTCCTGCTGCATGTTTTGGGGGGGGCGGCGGTGCCACCGGCTCGGAGCTGCGGGGGAAAAGCTTCGTGAGTGGCATTTCCAGATGTCTGTGTAACTATGGCAAGTCGTTCCACTCCTTACAGCTTTGTCCTTCAGTTGTGCACACATTGAGCTGGATTGTCAATACGGACCGCTGATCAACCGGGGTAGCCGGAAAGAACAAACCTTGTTATGGTGAGGACAGGTGGATTTTGCAACTATCCTAAACTAAGTCTTCACAGAAAGGAATCGAGTTCATGTTCTAGTCTCCCACCCCTTTCTCCTGCCCATGTTCTATGGTCCACGTGAAACCGTTTGCTCGTTTTTTGTTGTTGTTTTTTGTTTTTTATTTAAAAAATATGTTTTTTTTGGTTTTCTTGCATGAAGTGAAGCAGAACTTTACCCTTGTGTATTTTGCTTGTGACCAAAACACTCTGTTGTTTTAGAGCATCACTAATCATGGTACGTGGACAAGGGTTTCAGAGACTTTCCTAAATCTCTTCTCTAAGTGGGGGGTGGGGAGAGTGTGGGATCCTGGGCGATGAGGAAGAAAACTAAGAAACACAAACTCGAAATGAAAAGAAAAACAGGAGAAAGTCGTATAAATGCCGTGACAATTATGCTCTGTGTCTCTGATGACCAAAATAGACTGTTTTTCTTTGAAAATGACTTTGCTTTAGACATTTTAAAGGTAAGACAATCTGCATCTCACTCAAGTTCCCATGTTGATGACGCGCAGTGAGTCACCTTCAGCCAGTCTGTGCATTTCTGACACACGCACTTCTTCTAAACCCGTTCATCATTTGTTTCTCGTTTCCTCCAACGGCCACCGAGCTCCGCCATGGCTTGTGTTGCCTATGGAACATGTGCCTGTGTCGTGTACTTAGTGGATGTCTGTGGGATGGATGGATGGATGGATGGATGGATGGATGGATGGATGGATGGATGTGGCCAGTGTAGGGTCCTGTGTGGCAGGGATAGCAAAAATTAGATGGGAGGGCGGTAGAGATGCAGGAGTGGCTCGGAGGAGAGAGAGTTCTCATGCTGGGTTCTTTGAATTGTTGCTTTAGTTTTCTCATTGCTGGCCCTTGTCAACAAACAGGTTTTCTAGAGTTAGTTGATAAACCTGGGATCCTTCTTCTTATGCTGCATGCAAGTCACAGCCAGAGAGTGGCTAAAATCACAAGTTAGGAGATGGAAAAAAAAAATGTCCATGACCCTCTTTGGGTCTCCTACTTTGTTCACCCGCTCTTTCTCCAGTCCCCAAGTCATCAAAGCCCTTCCTTCCCTCAACCACCTTGAATGGGCCACTTCCTCTTTTCCACTAGCATTCATTCTGCCCCCTTCCACGGAGTCTAAATCTACAGGTGTGCAAGAGAGACAGGGCCACCTCTACCTGAACCGGCTGAACACCGGAGGCACATTCAGGCATGTTTATTTTGCAAACACCAGTGCTACTTACATGCTGGAAGTGCTACTTGCAGTTCCAGACTTCCATGCCATGCACACACAGCACATGTACCTTGACACAGCCCTCTCAGGGACACAGGGAGTGAGACTTGTCGCGCTCCACTTGTCTAAATGAGCATTTATTCTTCTTAGCTGACAGTTGCTTAACTGCAGATTTCTCTAACAACTCGACTTGGATAACCCTCCTGATTTCTTTTTTCTGTTCAGCAAAACAGAATGCATCCATTTAGAGATGACAGACGAAGTAAATCAATTGAAGAGAGAGAAGAGGAGTATCAGAGAGTGAGGGAGAGAATATTTGCACACGATGTGAGTAGTTGTTTTAATTGCCTCTTTAGTGGGGTTCTCCGATCTGCAGGACGGCAGCCTCACTCCCCAGACAGCCAGTTGGCAGGGAAGAAGGAGCCGGAGCCAGGAAACAAATCGAACTGTAGCAGAGCAGAGGTGTTTCTGGAAGAGAACCTGGTTCTGGGAAGTGATGGAAAACTAGCCAAGGGTCTGGGCATGTTCCTAGGGTATGAATAGGAGGGTAGAGAGGTAGAATTGTGGTCCGTAAAATAGACCTTTGTTACAAAGGGGAGTTTTCAGATTTGAAGAAGTGCACACACACACACACATCCAGATTAGACAGCATATCCTGTTGGAGTGTTTTTTAATACCAACATTGTACAGAGGAAGTACTCACAAAGAAGAGTCTGTAGAGCCGGGCGTGGTGGCGCACGCTTGTAATCCCAGCATTCGGGAGGCTGAGACCGGAGGATCCGGGTTTGTGGCCAGCCTCAGCCACCTAGTGAGACACTCCGCAACTTAGTGAGACTCGGTTTCAAAATAAAGAATAAAAAATAGGTAGAACGCCCCTGAGTTCAATCCCCAGCACCAAAAAAAAAAAAAAAAAAAAAAAAGAAGAGTCTCTGTTTATCACATGCACATACACAGATGTAAATACACAAGGCGTTTTCTGAGTTCTTAGCAAATATGGACGCTTCATCATACTGGTTAGATAATAATACTCGTTTATTCATTTTTCCCCTGGATTTCAGATCAAGTGAAAGCTGTGATTCAAGGGGATAATCACAAAACAATTTCTTCTTATCAAATCCCAACAAAGGAAATATAGCTGGGATTTTTTTTATTTATTATTATTATTCTTTAACCACTGTGGTCAAAATGAGACACAATTAACTTAAATGCAAATAAAAAGTGAAAAAAAAAAAAAAACCCAAAGACTGGATTTAAATGCAAAGAATTCAAAGGGTCAGTAATCATCTTAGCTTTCCATTCTTTGAAATTATTTGGCACCTCCTCAACAAGCTGCGGGTTCTTCCTCTGCAGAAGTGAACCTGTGACCTCCTGACAATGTGCCCAACACTTCCAGCTTTGCTAAGTCAGCTTGCTGGGATTTGCCCCTGGAGGTCACCCAACACCAGCCTGGAGACCTGGACGTCAGTGGTCAGCCTGCCGGGGGGCTGCAGTCCTTGGTGGCATCAGACCCAGCCACCATCTGTGACCTTCCAGCGGGGAATCGATTCAGTTCCTTTAACCTGAGGCTGCTGGAGAGATTCAGCCTCTTCCAACTTGACTTCTTTCCTATTCAAAGTACTCCCTCAACCCTTTTCAGAACACATTAAAATTAAAATGTGGTGGTTGAATAATCTATCCCAGAGCGTTGAAATTAGGAGAGTGTGAGAGAGGCAGATCAAGGTCACCGTAGCTGGAGGTCTGGATGCAATTGTAGACGATTCTGCAGATGGCCGGGCTGCTTGGACTCTTGGTGGTGCAAAGCAGGCAGCCTGACACACTGTCAGGATCTGTGTTTGCTGGATGCGAGAATGCAGTGGTATGAGGAGCGTGTATTTTAATGATAGGAGGCAAGGACACCAATGGTGGGCTGGGAGGTAGCGTGATCTTTCCTAATAGACCTTCATAGAGTTTTCCTGGAAGCTAGTTCATTTTTTTAAATTCTCTTCTCTTGTGCCCATATTCTCACTCACTCATTCTCTCTCATGCAAGTACACACATACATACACAACATTTTTTTTTTTTTTCCGCACACTTTGGTCCTGGCAAGTCAGGCATTTTTTAAGTTGTTGTGCTAAAAAGCAACTAGTAATAACATAGATAATGCATAAGCCACATGATTTTTTTTTTGTAAGTTGTGCCACATTGCTGAACACGAGAGAGCCAGGTGACAAAAAGCCCATAATTCCTGTACACAGTGTCTATACTTCCCTATGGCCCCATTAAAGGCATTAGCAGCTAAGGACTAGGGTCCCTAGCAGGTTAAAGATTTGAGGCGTGAGATAAGCATGGCTGTTTGAAGTCTTTGTGGCTTTATGCGCTATTAACTCTGTGTGTGTGTGTGTGTGTGTGTGTGTACATCCAGGGCCTTGTGCATGCTAGGCAAGTGCTCTATTGCTGAGCTACATCTCCGGCCTGTTAACATTTGTTAAACAGTCAAAGCATACTTGACCATGAGAAAAGAAAGCTTAAAGGCCTAGCTACTGCCACAGACTTTCCATTCGGTGACATCACTCGGCAGTCTGCTTTGAAATGGTGCAGCTTCCTCCTCAACAGTAATACAGACGGAAGCGCTTTTGGTAAGCTCTCTGGTTGCCAATATTTCTTGCTTTACTAATCCAAACAGGGTGCCATCCTGTCTCTGTCACTACTTTTAATTTGATATTGTAGGGCATAGTTTTTAAATTGGTAGCCTGTATTCAAAATATATTCATAGAAGGGCTTCCAGAATAAAACAGATACCTTGATATCATTTGTAAGATGTCTTGTCCATGAACATGCACTCTTGTGTGTGTGTATGTGTGTGTGTGTGTGTGTATGTTTGTGTGTGTGGTGTGTCCAAGAAAAAGGTCCCTATTTTTTTGTCAGATTTCCATGAATTTTCATAACCCTTAAAAGTCAAAAGTGACCAAAAAAAAAAAAAAAAAAAACCCCAGCCGGGCGTGGTGGCGCACGCTTGTAATCCCAGCATTCGGGAGGCTGAGACCTGAGGATCCGGGTTCGCGGCCAGCCTCAGCTACCTAGTGAGGCACTCCGCAACTTAGTGAGACTCGGTTTCAAAATAAAGAATAAAAAATAGGGCTGGGGGTGTAGCTCGGAGGTAGAATGTCCCTGAGTTCAATCCCCAGTACCACAAAAAAAAAAAAAAAGCCCAATGAACTTTGCTCTAGTACTGTAACTCTGCTAGATGCTAGAGACACAGGATCATACCACTAGTACTCTCTGTCATTAGCTATTTATTGCTGTATGATGCATTATTTCAAAATTAACAGATTAAAACAACCAAAGTTCTTTTCACCTCCCAGCTTCTGTGGTTCTGGGATCCTGAAGTGACCTAGGAGGATGGTTCTCCCCTGTGCCCACGCCCCCTCACAAGGTCCTGGGCCTCTGTTCTTCACTGGTGAAGGCTGGAGACGTCAGAACCTTACTGGGTGGGCTTCTCCTTAGGATACTGAGTGTCCTAATTACACGATAACTAGCTTCCTCTGGACAAAGTGATTCAGGAGAGGAACGGGAGAGAGCTTGAGCTGGTAGTCACAGTCGTTCATAAGCTAATCTTGGAAATAAGATAGTTTCCTTTCTATGGTAGCCATTGGACACACAAAACAACCTTGTTGTGACTGTTAAGAAGCAGAGATTTCTGGGGGTGACTGTGTATGAACAAGATATTCCCACGCCCTCTCAACACACATTCCCAAGGAACAGCGTAGCAATTGGGGCTCTTTTGACTATATATGATGACAAATCTTCCTCACCACTTACGTCAGGACAACACACTTTAGAGTGTTTTCATTCATGCATTTCCAGTTTCCCCAACAAGTACTAACACTGTATTGAGGTACAGGGGGGTCTTTCATAAGATAATAATTAAAGTATATTAAGTCAATTATGCAACAAAGGCAAAGGATCCAGCATGAGGAAGCTATAGTACAGAAGTCTCACCTTCGTCTTAGCTTGACTTTACTTTTTTCACAATGTCAAAACTGAGCCAAAAAAATTGATTTTCCTTAGCAATTATTATTTAAGCAGCAGAGTTATCTAAAACAGTTAAAATGTGGAGGAAGAATGTGGATATTCATTGCTGTTTGAAATCAGAAATCGGGAGTATGCCCTAGTATTTACACTCTAGCAAAAGTCAAATTTGTTTTAAAATTAGAAAGGTGCCCAAGTGTTTTTCCAATGTATCCTCATACCTAAGGTGTGTGGATGAGTGTGTAAGGGTGTGAGGGTGTGTGCCTTTGTACACAGGCACACAATCACAATCTGCAGGCTGTTTTGGTGGCTTTTCTAGGAGAAAAAAAAAAGTCAAATCTAGTTTGAAAATATTAGTATCTTGAAATAAAACAAATGTATTTATTATTTGAAATCTAAAGAGTTTGTAGGAGAGACTACAGAAGAATTTAACTCTCAAATAGCAAATTAGTATGTTTTGGTCGTTAGCAATATTTGAGAAATAACATTCCTTTTTCTCTGGTAAGAATGTCAACCTCTTTGATGGTTAATTCTCTATCTGAAGTTGCTAATTTGGGGAAGGTTTAGTTGATAAAGCAATACAGTTGATAAAGGTATGTTTTGCCTGGAGGATAAATTGCAAAGGACATTTTGTATAAATCGGGATTAAGGGAGGAACAGGGCTGTGTTTCCCCCAGCACATGCTGGGGTCTCTCTTCAGAGAGAAGGGATGGAACGGCATGCAGCACCTCCAGCGTTGGGGGTGGGATGTGGGAGAGAACTCCATAACCCATTAGGCAAAATCATTTTTCTCTTTTTATAAAAAAGGAGCCTTTCATAACTAAGAATGCATATAAGTGACAGCTTTGAGTGTTTCACCTAATTACTGTGACAAATTTATCTTTCTCTGCTATAATATGTGCAAGTTATTAATACTACTTTAAAAAAAAAAGTTTATTTCCATCAGCTACTGAATCCCAGCCAATAACTGCCTATGCCTTACATATGAAGATGTGATAAAGATGTGATAAGATGATATTTTTTTTTTTAGGACTTCTGCACCAAAATTAGAAAAATACTCTTGAGATGTGTTTTGGAGGAAACATATCCTTAACTTGCTGGTGCTTTACTTTTTAATGAAAAGACTGTGAATTGTTTACTTCCGCTCCCACTCCCCCAAATCTGTAGAGGTCAGTAGGTCTTTGATTAATGCCTTCAAAGAAGTAGATTCTCAATAATTTCATTACTCAGCCAGAACGTTATAAATGTAATTCACGTCTTTCCACCTGCAGGAGCTGAGAAATAACAAAGTATTGGCCTCACAACATATATCCGAAACAACCCCACCTTCTTTCATATGCTGTAACTTGACTGAAGTTGGTGGTAAAACCAAACTAAAGTGAAAAGGACAGGGTTTCAGTTTCCTGTAAAGAGATCTTTGTAGGAATAATGTTGCTGGCATGTCATTTGTATTTATTTCCCCTTCTCCATATAAATGGCATATTTTAAAAAGCTAGCCAGGCATGGTGGCACACGCTTGTAATTCCAATACTTGGGAGGCTGAGACAGGAGGATTGCAGGTTCCTGGCCAGCCTCGGCAACTTGGTGAGGCCTTCTGCAACTTAGTGAGGCCCTGTTTCCAAATAAAGAATAAAAAGGGCTGGAAGTATAGCTCAGAGGTAGAATGCCCCAGGGTTCAATCCACAGTACCACAATAAATAAATGAATAAAAATAAATAAATAAAGCTATTTTCTAAAAGCATTATCTTTTAGTTGGCTATTTTTCACTTTTTGTTCAATAAGGTTTTTTGCACACCTGAGATTTAAGGTGCATGTTAAATATGGAAAGGTTAAAACAGAAATGATTCTAGAGCCAGATGTGGTGGCACACACCTGTAATCCCAATACTTGGGAGGCTGAGAAAGGAGGATCACAGGTTCAAGACCAGCTTTAGCAATTTAGTGAGACCCTGTTTCAAAATTAAAAAAAAAAAAGAAGGGCTAGGGATGTAGCTCAGAGTTTGAATGTCCCTAGCTTCCATCCCAGCACACACACACACACCAAAAAAAAAAAAAAAAAGAAAGAAAAAAAAAAGAAAAAGAAATGATTCTAGAGATAATGAGATGATGTCACTAAAATGCTCAAACCACTGAGAAAAACACCATCTAACTCCAGCCCTTTTGCTCAGTAGAAAGAAAATATTTCTCTAGAAAAATGAAAATGAAAAGAGAAACCAGTATCCTGCTTGGTTTTCTAAGCAGTGGTTACATTAGCAGCATTATTGGTTCAAGAGTTATTGAACAATCATTAATATTTATTCAGCTCTATTCTATCTCAAAGTCTCTATCCCTTTAACAGGTCATGTACCACTTAGAAAATCTATACATATATAATATGGTGTGTATATATGTACCTTTAGAAATTTAATACTTTGAAAATGATTTTGTGTCACTTCTTAAACACAGTCACCCTATTCTATGAGCATAGCACCATAGACTTCCCTTTTTCTGTTTGTTAATGCTTAAGTGGATCTACCTTTCCCCCGCATGTAACAAGAATGGAATTTTAACTTGCTTACTTTGGGTATTAAATACAAGATAGGAGAGAAATGAACAGAAGCAAAATGAAGCCATTGGTTTCCTTGTGAAAAACTAAGAAAGAACCGATAAAACTTGGTAACGTTTTTTCCTAGTTAGTTTCACTTCATCACAGCGAGTCTTCTACCCTCCTGTCTTACTTTAAGATTAAAATCTGATAGCCTTTCTTCCTTTTCTCGAGATGCATAGTCCACCTCTTTCCTTCCTGAGAGTTGATCATTACCAGGCAGGATTGTGGCTTTCCACGCCTCCCATCCTTTGGTGAATTGGTCCAAGTTTGCATGCTCTGTCTTGATTTGAACCCATTCCCTTGGCTTTAATTTTGTTTTTTTCTTTTGGTGGCTGTACCTCTAGGACTCCAGAGGAAACCATCGATCCAAACCCAACGGTCATAAGTTTCTCCAGCAATTTTATTCCTATTTCTCTCCTGACCTTGATGCTGAACCAGGCTTACTCTGTGTCCGACCTGGAGACGTCCTGGTGGAAATTCCTCTGTGCTGCATGAGAATTGTTTAACTCTTCTGATTCTAACCTATTCTTTTCACTTTTTTATTCCCATCCTTTGTACATACTTTTTTATTTATCTTCTTTACCCTAGGAGGGGAATAGTAGTTTTAAAATCAGACAAGGATTTGAGACCCCCTCAGCATATTCAGAACATCTGATACAATGCCTTTTTTTCTTTCTTTTCTTTTTTTTTCAGTCAGTTTGCTCCCAGGAAAGCCTTTTTGTGGAAAACAGGTAAAGTGAAATTTGCTTTTTCAAGTCGTTAGAGGAACAGTCTGTCATGTGTGTCCTGTATATTACCATATACATATATGCCATATGTAAACGTGTGCTTCAATATATGTATAAATAAATACATATATCTATGCATATACACCTATTTTTTCACACATATACGTCATTTAATATGTCCGAACAGTATTTAATTTGGGGAAAAAGTTCTCTGTTACTTCTAAACAGATGCTTTCTTTAATATTTTTGTTATTTAGTCTCATTTTCTGGTCCTTCCAAATGTGGAATTCCGATTACCTTCCTCAGGCATTAAAAAGAGAAACTATTGCGATCCCACAGAACTTTCCATTTCATTGGCTTACAAGCAGACCGCTAAAAATACTCAGATATTTGGTATTGTTAGCCACTCCTTGTGCCACACAATTATATAGAGCTATACAGATGTTATTCCAGATAACTAAAATAATATTAAGTTTCTCATTTTAACAACCTACTTGTCTTAATAAAAGACTAACTTGAAAATCTTATCTAATTTGGTCTGAATTTAGCCATGTACCTGGCTTAGGAGTCAGCGGAGAGAAGTGGATGAGAAACAGAGTATGAAATTTGAAGTATGTTTTGGGGATCAGAGCAGACATCTCTCATGCCTAACATATGCCTTTTTGAAAAATACCTTTTTAGAGATTCTAAACTTACATAGATAGTAAAATGTTCAATTGAATCAGTTGTAAATATGCAGGAGAAATTAAGGAATCCACATTAACTGTACTAATCACATGCAAGATGTATCAAAACCTACAACTGAATTTAGAAATGTGTTATATGTCAAAAGAAAGGTGGTGGTTAATGTGATTTTAGGTATCAGCTTAGTGGATATCTCTATAAAACTGATTAAAATGGAGACTAATCCAATGTCAGTACTGAGAGATAGTTCAGTTAGGTATTAGAGATAGCTGATTAAAAAAAAAATTGTCACTGGGCCTGGTGACACACTTGTGTAATCCCAGGACTTGAGAGGCTGAGAGTAGGATCACAGGTTCAAGGCCAGCCTCGGCAACTTTAATTTTTTTTTTTTAAATCACTATTCATATTAACTCTTGGAAATGTTCAAGTTAAACCCTCAAAGAAAGTAATCTCTTTCAGAAGATAAAAATAAATTGCAGAACAAGTCCACACAAGATTCAAACACAACTTCACAATGCATGCAGATTTAAACAGATATTCCCTGTTTATGATAAAACGAAGAACTCATAAGCTTTAATTTCTCGGTGGTGATTCTGAAGCACTCCAAATTCTATATCCATACCCAAAAGATGAAGTAAACATTTACAATTCAGTTTGGTGTTAACCTTATTCCCTCAACTTCTAACCAATCATTTTCCCCAGCTCACTTCCTAATTCTATTCATTTACATTTAAATATCCCACATACTTCAATTGGATTATATTCAACATTATAATAATTAATCACATATATGCATTGCATATATAATGAAGTCTTAAAGATTCTATAAAGGAAAAAATAAATTGAGTAGCTCCCCTATAAAATTAAACACATTTCTCTGGAATGTCCATATTTTACTATGTTCAAAAGATAAAAACTTTAAGATTTTCTTAAGGCCAAAAAAACATAACTATTTGATTAAATCCCTATATCATGTATATCAATTTCTTTTGTTTTCCTCTCCTTTTTCCTTCCTTCCTTCCCCGTTATCTAGTATCAGTGCCTTCATCCCAGGTTAGGGATTAATTTGTTATGACAAAATTTAACATCACACAAATAAAGCATAGCTCTGTGGAATAAATTATGAGAAAGGTGTGCTATAGTGGAGTACACATCCATTTAGCAGAAGGCATTTATTACCCTTAGGCTTTATATCATAAAAATCATGTTTTTCATTTCCAGTAGGCTCTTGGAAGACAGTAACATATGCAGTGAGACGTATAGGAAAAGACAGCTCTTTCGGTTGGTATGGCTTCCTTTCTTAAACTGTGTTTTCAGATGATGTGGCAGAATCAATGTTGAATATAAGTGTATTAGTGTAAAATATTTCTGTTCATGAAATAAAATATGTTCAGTTCTCTCTTTGTAGAGTTTGTTACCCAGCTAATGTGAACCATATAGGATAGCTCTCTGTGAAGTTTGTTACCCAGCTAGTGTGACCTCATATCAGACAGGGTGAGATCCAGGACTGGGAAGCTCTCACTTTATATGCAAGTCTTCAGGCTTCTTCTGCTGGTTTCCTGTGTTTCAAGGGCTAACTTTGGCAGCATGCTGATTTAACATTCCCAAGTACACTTTAAAATTTCTCTGACAGGTTGCAATTGTATAAATATTCCCAATACCAAAGCCGGGCATGGTGGCGCACGCTTGTAATCCCAGCATTTGGGAGGCTGAGACCTGGAGGATCCGGGTTCGCGGCCAGCCTCAGCTACCTAGTGAGGCCCTCCGCAACTTAGTGAGACTCGGTTTCAAAATAAAGAATAAAAAATAGGGCTGGGGGTGTAGCTCAGAGGTAGAATGCCCCTGAGTTCAATCCCCAGTACCGCACAATATATAAATAAATAAATAAATAAATAAATAAATAAATAAATAAATAAATAAATACATATTCCCAATACCAAAAAATAAATCATAACTATTTGGGTAACTAATTATTTTCCGGTCACTACCGTCCATCATAATATTCCAAGCAGTATTTTTAAGTTCAAATTTTATTTCTTAAATTAGGCTATGATGTTCCTTCGAATTCTAATGAACTACTTAAATCAAGAACGGTCTGGGATAACAGTGAAAAAAATATTTTAAAGTTCTATATCAGGTTGAAAGCAGAAGGACCACACCCATTTTCTTAGCAGCCCATTAAATATCTCTCTAGCATTTATTATGGAGCAAAAGAAACTCTGTGCTATAGATATTCTGGGTATGTGATTATATATATAGTATACTAATGCATTTAAGAATATTAGAACTCGCCTGTTATAGGGAAGGCAAAGTCCTAAACACTTGCAATTCAGAAGGAAGGAAATTCAAAGAAAAGTGGATAAATTGGGTGCTGAGAAGTTGTTTTTTTTGCAGTACATCTGAATTTAGGACCTCACGATTAGTAAAATTAGTTATTTCATCCTTCATACTTTTGCAGAAACAAAAAACAGATTTTTTTTTTTTTTTTTTTTTTGTGTGTGTGTGTGTGTGTGTGTGTGTGTGTGGTACTAGGGATTGAACCCAGAGGCATTCTACTTTTGTGCTACATCCTCAGCCCTATTTTATTTCTTATTTGGAAACAGGATCTCACTAGGTTCAACAGGATCTCAACCTAGTGAGATCCTGTTTCCAAATAAGAAATAAATGAGAGTCTCACTACTTGCTGAGGCTGTCCTTGAACCTGTGATCCTCCTATCTCGGCCTCCCAAGTACTGGGATTACAAGTGTGCACCACCATGCCTGGCCAGAATTTTGTTTTTGAACTCCCTTTATTTTTCTAAGTAGAACTACATAGTTTAATACTTTCTTCATGTATCACTAGAGATTTTTTTCACATTTGAATATTTAAGAAAATAACCTTGCATTTCTCTCTTGAAAACCCAGAAAAAGAATAAAAGTTACTATTACCCCTACAGTCACAAGCCGTTTAATTTTTCAGGCTGATGGAATGATACATGGCTTCTTACCCCTAAGAGGCCCATCAATTTTACATAACCCCAAAACTGCCTCCTTGTAAAGCTACCATATACTCTGGTCAGCCATCCCAAATATGGATTCCGTCAGCCCTAGAAGTGACCAAGCACAGAAACTCACAGAAAGGCAACTTACCACAAAGCCATTTATGCAAAAGAGATTCAAAGTGTACATTATCCTTAACTTGGACAGAAAAAAAATATATAAAATACAATGTTTAGAAATGAAGGAAAATAATAAATGTTATCTGTTGGTAATTAACACAGTAGCAGAACTTAGAATATGTGCTTTTATGACTATCATGGGATCAAATTCTAGTTACCTCTAAAAGGGCCACCTCCAATCACTGGTATCCGATTCCTATTGTTTTCCTGGAATCTGGTTGGAGGGGAGCAGGACTGAATTTAAGAGGGATGGGAAGGCAGCATGTGTGCATGTTTTTCTGTGAAGTCTATGATTCTATACCCAAATAGACATGAAATTCAGCTCTGGACCTCACCCTACCATTGTTGGGGTGAATAATCAAGAGAGGAGTGTAAAACAAGTCTCAATGTATAAATACCTAGAAATCGGAAAGAAGTAGAATTAGATGTCATGTTGAATCTCATTAATGCAAAATCCCTAAAGCAGTAAGTTGAATTCCCTTAATAGAAGTAGAAAAGCTAAGTGAAATCTTAGATGGCCTTGCTGTCTAGGGGAGCTCCTGGCTTCTCTAGAAGCAGGTCTATCAGTTTGAGCAGGGCAGGATCTTGCACCCAGGAGAGTGCAGGATGATCTTGCCGCCTCCTTTGCAAAGAAAGTGTCAGGCGCATTTGCATTTAGAAGATCTCTGGGTTTCTGCCCTGGAGGTGCAGAGGTCATGAGTGGAAGCCTAACTGAAGCAGGATCAGGATTAATGGTGGGAACAAGGGATCACCTCCACAGGAAGAGTTTCCTTTTGATGTACTGCATCCTACCTTCTGAGGCTGAGGACCACCCTACATCTTCTAGCCAGTTTTTTTTTTTCCGTAATAAATATTCCAAATTAACTATAAATGAGGTTGTTCTCATAATCCCTACAAGATTCCTAATTGCTAAGTGATGATGTAGGCAGATCTTGTAAAAGATGGGTCAACATAACCAGGATCGTACAGGAGAAGAATGAAGTTGAATTTGGACATTGAAAGAAAAATAACCCGGAACGGAATACCAAGCCATTGAGAAGGCACTTTCTCTACACCTTACCTTCCATGGATTTCTTACAATTTGAAGGAGTTTTAGGAACTAAAATCACCTGGCCATAGCTGAGGGTACTTCCTACTGGTCTTTTATCTTTGTTTCTAAAGCCAGATATCCCTGAGGTACCAAGTACAGAGAATGTAAGAAGACACTGAGGGAGAGCTTCAGGACACAGTTTTTTCATCCTGTGTTCTACTGGAAGGTGTTTTTGTTGTTTTGTGAGTTTTCTGTTCCACTTTCTTACCTTGCTTTACCAAGTTCTTGTCACAAAATAGCTATTTCATTTTTATTATCACTTGGATTCATTTACCTTAAGTTTCCCTGACATAAAAGTTTAGTAAGTAAAGATGAAGGAAAACCTAAAACTTTTGTATACCTTCTGTGCAACTTAGCTGGTCAGCATTTCAATGCGATACACACACGTGGGCATCTCAATAGCACATTGAGTTTAAAAGATTTTTAAACAAAGCTCCCGATCCCACTTGCAAGATTTGATTCAAGACTCGACTGTGTCACACCGAGGATTGATATGGCATTAGGGGTTCTTTTTATTGCTCATGATTTATGTCCCCTTCACTTATTTATAATCCATGAGAATTTTAGGATATTTTAATGAAGCATTATTTCCATCTGCAGAAAAAGCTTTGGAAATAGTCAAGAAGTTACTCCTTAAGCAGATTGGAAACCATGAAAATGCAAATTTCATCCAATTTCCTCATAAAACAGAAGTCATTTTGCACGCTCCTTAAAGATACTCTGGAGTCTACAAAATTCACTTCTGGCTATTGGATCGCTGCCAGTACAATCACTTTCTTTCTCCTTGAATTTTGAACAAATATATTCTTTTCCTGATAGAGATTTTTTGGTATTTCCACTGGTCCCCTTGGAAGGTTTCTCCCCAGTATATGGCGTCTAGAGTTGACAATATTGTCTTTGCAAGTTTTTCTATGCCATAAGGATTAAAGGGCTGTTTCTTCTGAGAAGGTCCAACTTACAGGTCAAATTTTTAACCATGGGTTAGTAATTACCATGATTTCTGTGCTATCCATCAAAACCTTGGTGAATCCAGATAGATAGCATAACACCAAAAAATGAATGAATGTATAGCTTCCTTGGACCTATACCCATTTTTCAGGCTAATTATTTAATGTTGCAGAAGAGAGAAAGAGGAAGGGAGGAAGACAGAGAGGAGACAGAAAGAAAGAGAAAGAAATTCTCCTTTCATGAGAATTACTGTTAGAATCATTTAAAATGATGATTTCATCTGAACATTAATTAATGGTTGATTTGAGTCAGGAGAACTTATCCCCTGCCCTCTCTGCAAGAGGAATTAATAATTCTATTTTACACCATGCTTTTCAAGTCGTTCCTCCTTCCCTGGCAGAAGGGTCATGTGACATTTCTGGGTTTGGTTTTTCTGTTTGTAACATGTGTGTTACGTGTGGTGTGATGTGTTATCTGTCTATACATCATCCAAAGCATTTGTAGCACTGTTCGGGGCAGGGGTGGGGTGGGGATCGGATTTATTAAAAGGGTTGATGAAAAAGGTCTTGTGCAAATGACTCTTCCAAGAGAGGCCCTGCCCTGTACTCACCGCCCTGCCCATGCCGCGTAACTCTGCTCCTGTGTGTCTTTCTCGGGGTCTTGCTCCAGGGGCAACAGAGATGGCTCCGGAAGAACTTCTGGGAGTCGACAGAGCAGCTCCGAGAATGAACTCAGGTGGTCTGACCACCAGAGGGCCTGGAGCAGCACGGACTCTGACAGCTCCAACCGTAACCTAAAGCCCACCATGACCAAGACCGCCAGCTTTGGGGGCATCACGGTGCTCACCCGGGGTGACAGCACGTCCAGCACCAGGAGCGCCGGGAAGCTGTCCAAAACAGGTAGCTAGCACGGAATGGGTCGGTGTCTTCTGGAGTTTTCTGGATTCTACCCAACCCCTAGCGTCACCGTCACCATTCTCTCTGCAGAGTTAACTAATCACAGTGATGTAATTTGCATTCCATTCTGGGAAATGAGAAAGGGCGACTTAAATAGGTCAGTGCCTCTTGCTAGCCATATGCCTGGATCAAATTACTAAGCTCTCTCAGCCTCAGTTTCTTTGTCTGTAAAACGCAGGTTATGAGGGACTATTGCTAGAACCCACATCAAAGCTTCTTTAATTTATGTTACTTAATTTATGTTACTTAATTTACATTTACTTAAGTTTTCCCAGTAAACTTTAAATTTAAATTAGATCTGTCATAAAAAATGATTGTCATAGCCGGGCGTGGTGGTGCAGGCTTGTAATCCCAGCATTTGGGAGGCTGAGACCGGAGGATTTGGGTTCGTGGCCAGCCACAGCTACCTAGTGAGGCCCTCCGCAACTTAGACCCTGTTTCAAAATAAAGAATAAAAAATAGGACTGGGGGTGTAGCTCGGAGGTAGAATGCCTCTGAGTTCAATCCCCAGTACTGCGAAATAATAATAATAATAATAATAATAATAATAATAATAATAATAATAATAGTCATGACAACTACTTAACAAAAGTTAGCTATTTTTTTTTAATGCTATGACTTATTCCTTGCAACCACCCTGTAAGGTAAGTTTACTATTAATAGATTCAGTTCTTGCATTAGCATTCTGTTACTATAGCACTGGGTGAGTTACTTAACCTATCTGCACCTGTCTCCTCATCCGAGATATGGAAATGAGAGTGCTGTATTACAAGGTTGTTAGGACTAAGGGCATGCATGCACACAAGGCATCTTGAATAATGCTTGATAAATCATAAAATCCCCAGAAACACTGTTATTCATTTTTATTATTGCCATTCAATGTTTTCATTCCTGCTTTGCAAATAAAAAAAAAAAAGATGAGTCTCAGAGAGATTTAGAGTTTCTAGGTTGCAAGCATGTATCTTTTTTTTTTCCTGTGTGTAGTTATTTTTTTTTCCTTTTCAAGTGAATATGTATATATTTTTATGTATGTTTGGAACTGGGGATTAAATCCAGGGCCTCACATGTGCTAGGCAAGTATTCTACCACTGAGCTTCAACGCAGCCTTTTTAATTTTTTTTTTTTTTAATTTTGAAACAGGGTCTCTGTAAGTTGCCCAAGCTAGCCTCTAACTTGTACTTCTCTGGCCTCAGCCCTCCTCGTGGCTGGGATTACAGGTTAGCACCGCTGTACCCAGCAATTGTGATATTTTGAGTTGGATAGTTTAAGTCAGCATGGACAGTCTTTAGGAGGTGAGTAATGAGAGATCTAGGAGAGCCATTGGCTTGAAAAAAACATTCATGGAAGCACAGTAGTTTGTTTTGCCTTGGAAAAGCAGCCTCCCTGGCTCTTACTGGGGGGGGGGGGGGGACAGTGTGCTTCAGTGACGTGCCCTGGGCATCAGGATATCCCAGCGGATCACCCATGGGCCTGGCGCTGCAGGTGAGTGGGCAGCCGGGGCGGGGCTGGTATGATGAACGGAGAGCCCCACTTAGTTTAGACTTGGGCTGGCTGCCCTGGACTCTGAATACTTTCCCAGTTATTCTTTGCACTCAAGTCAGGGGCGGGTGGGGAAGGGATTCTGCAAAATTTGGGTTCATTATGCTGAAGATTTAACATAATTACATTGTTGACAAATTCCTCCTAAGAAATTAGCCTATGTTTTCCTACATAGGAAAGAAATTAATAGCGTTTAGTCACAACCACTACGATATACTTATAGCAGTGCTCCTTAGAGATTCAGGTTGCCTCATGCGCTCTTCCTGTGAATTTTACTCACCAATAGTTGAGTTCTTGATTTTTTTTTTTTTTTTTTTTTACTCTAATTAATTGCTCTCGTCTCCCACTACTGCAGCAGCTGAAGTCAAGAAAATCCACTGTGGTGCACTTGAGCTCGGGTAAACTAAGAAAGGTTAAATAGTTTTAAATCTTAAAATGTAGAAATCAAGTGCCTTAAATGGTGCGCTTAAAATTTCCAGCACACCAGAAGAGCTCTTAAGATTTTTAAATTAATCATCCGTTTTCCATGCACCAAGCCCCAATCACTTCCAAAGCAAAGCTCTTTGGAAACATTTAAAACACTTCAAGAATGCTAAAATGCCATGTTCTTTGAAGAATGATTAGAGATTATAAGTGCTCCAGACATTTTTTTTTTTCCTTTTTAATCTAGGTATCTCCATTTGAAAGCTTGTCAAGGTATAGGCATGGGAAGGGGAGGGGGGTTGTGGGATTTTAAAGGAGATCAAGATAGTATGTCAAAACAAACTTACAATTTCCCAAGATGGTTTTATGAAGTAAAGCTGTCAGTTGTGCTGTCATGGAGTTTCAGAACAGCACAGTTTTTTTTTTTTTTTTTTTTTTTTTTTTTTTTTTTTTTTTAACTTCATTGTTCACAGTAGAATGGCAAAGTTTTTTTTTTTTTTTTAAATCCTTTCAGAAACTGAGTATGGAGTGTGACATTTAAGTTACTCTT